>JAPKLX010002636.1:0-12433 GCA_026898415.1 Leonotis leonurus | reverse complement strand
TACCATCAGACTGACTTTGGTGGAATGGCGCAAATTTCTCCTCACTTTCACTGAAGTTCCTTTGCCTCTGCTATCTTTGGTGTAGTTTACCAACTTGGCTTCCTTAGCCATCAAGTCAAAGAGAATGCGGCTCCAGTTGACTCTAAGATTGAGTACAACTGCTGTGAGAATCCTGAATTTCTCTGGCGTCACCTGGTCATAAGAGCCACTGTGATTAAGAAAAATTTTCTGAACCAGTTCAAATAGTAATTTGAACCCAGGTTGGAGAAGAGATCGTTGGAACATCCTCCCAGTGTATGAGATGGGTATCACCATCACCATTTCCACCGCTTCTTGGAGTTGTTCAGAGGTGATCTCATCCAGCATCAGTCCCTCATCCTTCAACCGGTATGCCTGGTTGATTATTGAAATGACGTTGTAAGTAGTTTTGCTGGTTCTGTCCCCTATGGGCATCAATACATTTGCTTCATTTCCATTCTTATCACTCTGCCATGTCAGGTAGAAGGTAGCGACTTGTTTTGCCAAAAACATGTTGGGATGCGAAGTGACAATGTTGCAAAACCCTAACAAGTGTATACTGGGAGCATATATGTATATTCATCAGTTTATATGTTATTGATAGGTATGAATATCCAAACCCATAAACAGTCAATACACACTATACAACATTTTTCCACAAGTAAAGTGAGGCAATAGACAATTTCGCGTAGCAAAATGTAGATATGTGAAGGATTAATGAACTTAAAAAAAACCTTTGCAGCGTGTAACCATGGCAAAAATTTTTTGAGTTTGTGAAACCCGTGAGTATCAAAAACAGCATAGGGTTCAGGGGATAAAAACTTCTGAACCTCAGCCACATGTTGAAGAAACAAGGAAGTTTGAGGTGCCATGATCAAACACAAGATGTTTTGAGAGAGTTTGCAGAGAAATCGAGTTTGGGATATATATAACAAAATGAAGGTGAATAGTCCAGTGAAGAATATTGCATATATATAACAAAATAATCAACGACACAGATGAAAGGGATAAAAATTGAAGGGTTGGATGAGTTTCTCCCTTTTAGGTTTTCCCGCTTCAGTCTTTTGTTTTGCCGCCTTTCCTTGCGTGTGATATACGCGCTAGATCCTAGGGTTGTAGGCGAGCGTGTGCGTATCATACTATCCACTGCAACTTTCCTTTTTCTTTTTCTTGCATAAGATTTTCTCGATCACAGTTCCCAAAGGTGTGCTAATCATCACAAATATAGAAGATTTAGCAAATCTAGGTAAGTTATGACACGTGAAATCTTTATTTCCATATTGGCATTCTGTCATTGTGGTAGACATTCTGTTGTTAACAATCTGGTGACTTTCTGTTTAACATTCTTGTGACCTTCTGTGGTTAACATTCTGGTGACCTTCTGTTGTTAACAATCTGGTGACCTTCTGTTGTTAACATTCTTGTGACTTTCTGTTGTTAACAATCTGGTGACCTTCTTTTGTTAACATTCTGGTGACCTTCTGTTCTTCTATCATCCAGACTTAGTAATCCAAGCTTTCCACATAGCATCTTAAATCTTTCTTCTGGTAGAGCTTTAGTCAAAATGTCAGCACGTTGGATATCTGTGTGAATCTTCTCGATCTGGATATGCTTTCTCTCCACATGATCCCTAATAAAATGGTGTCTCACATCAACATGTTTGCACCTTGTATGGAGTACTGGATTCTGTGTTATAGCTATTGTGCTTGAACTGTCACAAAATATAGGTATCTCCTTTCCTTCAATCTCGTAATCCCTTAGTTGCTGTTTCAACCACAGGATTTGTGCACAACAGCTTCCTGCAGCCATGTATTCTGCTTATGTTGTTGATGTGGCAACGGATGTCTGTTTCTTTGAGAACCAAGATATCAACTTGTTTCCAAGATACTGGCACATTCCAGAAGTAGACTTTCTGTCCAGTTTGCATTCTGCATAGTCTGAGTCAGAATAGCCTGTTAGTTCAAAATTATCTTCACGTGGGTACCAGAGACCAATGTGAGCTGTTCCTTTAAGATATCTAAGTATCTTTTTGGCAGCTTCCATATGTGATTCTTTGGGATTGGCTTGATATCTAGCACATACTCCAACTGCAAATGTGATATCTGGTCGACTTGCAGTGAGGTACAATAGTGAGCCAATAATGCCTCTGTATTGTTTTATGTTTGCTGGTTTGCCTTCTGGATCTGGATCTATCTTCCCGTTGGATTGCATTGGGATTTTAACTGATTTGTTGTCTTTCATCCCAAATTTAGTTAGCAGATCGTTGATGTACTTTGCTTGATTTACAAAAATACCATCTGGTAGCTGCTTTACCTGCAAACCTAAAAAGAAATTCATCTCGCCCATCATGGACATTTGATATTTATTCTTCATTAGTTCAGCAAATTTATCACATAAATGGGAAGATTGTGATCCAAAGATTATGTCATCGACATATATCTGGACCAAAAGAATATGTTCTTTGACTTTGATGACAAACAGTGTCTTGTCAACAGAACCTCTTCTGAAACCTGATTCCAGCAGGAATGTTGACAACGTTTCATACCACGCTCTGGGTGCCTGTTTCAAAACATAGACAGCTTTAGTTAATCTGTATACTTTCTGGTCTGGATTTCCTTCTTCAAAACCAGGTGGTTGCTCAACATATAGTTCTTCTTCAAGTATACCATTTAGGAATGCACTTTTAACATCCATCTGGTACACTTTGAATCTCTTGTATGCTGCATATGCGAGGAATAGTCTGATTGCCTCCAATCTGGCAACTGGCGCAAAAGTCTCGTCAAAGTCGATACCTTCCTATTGACTGTATCCCTTTGCAACAAGTCTAGCCTTATTTATGACTACTTCACCATTCTCATCTCGTTTATTCTTAAATACCCATTTGACACCTATCACTCTCTGATGTTTTGGTCTGTCTACCATATACCAGACTTGGTTTCTCTTAAACTCGTTGAGTTCTTCTTGCATAGCAGTGACCCAGTCTGCATCTTTGAGTGCTTCATAAGTATCAGATTGTTCAACACGTGATAGATTGCAACTAAGAAGTGCACTTTCTGCATGCATTCTTCTAGTTCTCACTTGATCTGCTGGGTTCCCAACAATCTGTTCAGGAGGATGATTGTCTTGTATCCATCTCCTTCTGCTGGACATCTCTTCTTCTGATATCTCAGGTTCTGGTTCATTTGTTGGGTCCTCGAATTCTGGATGAGATGTTTGAAAAGGATTTTCAACTTCTGGTTCTTCGATTTCTTGATTATTATTCCAACCATTAGTGTCTCTTGATTCTTCGGGTTGATCTTGATCTCGCTCAATATTGTCTCCTTCTTCTGGTTGATTATCTTCTGGTGGAGTTATTGATCTGTCATGGTCCAGAATGATATGTTCTGTTCCCCCTTGCTGTGAGCTTATTGCTTCAGCGTTAGATGGAACGTCAATTTCATTGTCTTCTGTTGTATTCCAGATTAGAATATCTTCTAGCAGTATTCCTTCTGTTCTTTTGTCTTTGTTCTGGCCTTGTGTATGGTCATCACCTAACTCTCTGTCAATGATAAAAGATTCATCAAAAACAATATGAGGTGTTACCTCCACAATATGAGTCTTCTTGTTGTAAACCCTATACGCTTTACTAGCATCAGAATATCCTAAGAATATTCCAGGGTCAACTTTACTATCAAAGATTTTCGACTGAGATTTCCCATTATTATGGATGTAACACAAACAACCAAAAGAACGAAAGTAATGTATCCTGGGTTTTCTGTTGTTCCAGATTTTGTATGGTGTTTTCCCATGTCTGATGGTGACCACAGATCTGTTCTCTGTATAGCAGGCCGTATAGATGGCTTCTGCCCAGAATTTCTTTGGTAATCTGGTTGCATTGAGCATGGTGCGAGCTGCTTCTTTTAATGATCTGTTCCTTCTTTCAACTACTCCATTCTGTTGAGGTGTTCTAGCTGTAGATGTCTGATGTGTGATTCCCATCCGGTTGCAGTAGTCCTCAATCTTTTGGTTTAGGAATTCTGTTCCACGATCTGTTCTGATGGTTGTAACAGAAACTTCCTTTTTCTTGGTGATTTTGTTGAGAAAGTATGGCAGCTTTTCCAATGTCTCTTTCTTCTTATGTAAGAAGATTACCCATGTGAATCTTGAATAATCATCAATGATGACCAGAGTGTATTTTCTACCATTTATACTTAAAGGCTTGACTGGACCAAATAAGTCTAAATGTAGTAACTCTAAGATTCTGGTAGAAGACTGAACAGATTTGCTAGAAAATGATGATCTGGTTTGTTTCCCAGCTTGACATGCTTCGCAGATGTGGTTATTGTCATATACTTGTTCTGGTAATCCTTCGACTAGTTTCTCTCTTGCAATCTTATTGATTGACCTGAAATTGAGATGACTTAGTCGTTTATGCCATAGCCAACTAGTTTCTGATACTGTCTTAGTGACCAGACATGTCTCAATCTAGTTGTTCCATTGCACAATATATAGTCTATCCGAGAATAAGTTATGACTAAGACCCTCGACATATGAAACATTTGTGATGGTGGTCTTGCCAATGGTTATATTACCATAGCCTCTGGTGTAGCCTTTTGAATTACATCCAAAGGTTACTTGTGGTCCTTCTTGTTCCACATAATTTGATAGAGCGTTCTTATCACATGTCATGTGTTTTGAACATCCACTATAAATTATCCATACTGTTCCCTCTGCTACTTTGCTTCTTCTTGCAGTTCTTCGATCCTGCAATTAATAAGTTTTAGCTACGCTTTCAACATGTGGGTGCTTGGTTAGTAGCAGATATTCCCTTGGGGATCCAGATAAATCTAGTATCAGGAACACATATATAGCATGTAATCCTTCTTCCAGTATCATCTGTTCTGGTTATGGCTTTGTAGATATAAGGATGATTTCTCTCAATGTTATCCCAGTCTATCTTCTTCTTGTTGTTTGAGGATATCTTAAGAGGTGTCTTCTGCTTTTTGTTATCTGTTTTCTTATATTGAGAAGTTTGACCTTCTTTCTGATGGTATCTGTTGTTTCCTGTCTCCTTCATCATCATCTTCTGTGGTTGATCTCTATTGTTCTTGAGGTCTTTAATTTGATCTGGTATATTCTTCCTTTCAAGGACAAACTGAGTCTCGCTGGTACTTCCATTGTAACCTAGACCGGCTCTCCCTTTCTGTTGCATATCTATAATCATTTTAGCTCGTTCTTGACTCTTGTTGATTTTGCTCATGTTCTCCATGTTTTTCTTTAACTTTTCTTCCACTACATCCTTACTGTGAATTATATCTTTCACCTTGGAGTTAAGTGAATATATCTCTGCATCTTTTGTCTTGATCTCCTCTCCAAGACCATTTATTTGTGCAGAGAACTTGGTGTTTACTTCACTTAAGAATTTTACAGTGTCATTCAGCTTGTCATTTTCCTTTATGACTTCAGAAAATAGCTTCTTGATGATGGTATAGCTTTTGAACATCTCATTGATTTCATCCCATGTTACTTCTGGTTCATCTTCATTTCCTGAATCATAGGCAGATTTATTTGAAGATATAGATACATGTGAGTTTACCTCATTCTGGTCGAGTCCATTGTCTAGACCCATGTAGTACTCATCCCAATCTTCATCTGTTTCTTCTGCGTAAAATGCTTCATCAACTTCTGATGAACTATCTGTTAGATGACTGGAGCTGCTAGAGTCTTCTTCTGCTATCATAGCTTTACGTTGAGCTCTGAGGTTTCGATCTCTCTTAGCTCGTAGTTCTTCTCTTTGACTTTTAGATAAGTCCGGGCAATCTATTTTGAAGTGACCTGTTCTCCCACAACCATAACAAGTATAGTCATTAGGATTAGTAATTTTACCGTTACCTCTACTTTCTGTTTTGTTATCAGATCGCTCTGCTTCCTTGTTCTTCTGGTATCTACTTTTGTTGTCTTTGTAGAACCTTCGATATTTTCTTGATCTGATTTCCATCTTGTCCAATCTCTTGGCAATCATTGAGAATTCCTTGAGTAGTTTGTCATATCCTCTTTCTTCTAGTGCAGCAGATGGTTCTGATTCATATGTTTTGCACTTCGCTTTGAAGGCAGTCTCTTTCTCCTTCTTTGAGTTGTTCTCGTTCTTCTTACTGGAGGAATGATATGGTCCATGAATCCTTCTGATGTCGCATTCATGGACAGCCAAATGATCAAATAGAGCTTCCCCGGATAGATCGTTAAAATCAGCACGTAGTGGTTGCATTGCTGAATAAATCTCCCAGCTTGGTGGCAGTGCTCTAAGAATCTTGAGATTTTTCTCTCTCTGTGTATATTTGTTCTTATTGAAAGCAGAAACTTCAAGTAATACTTCAATGAACCTATTCTTCATCTGCTCGATGGATTCTCCAGGTTTCATCTTGAATTCATCAAACTTGTTACATGCTAGAGATAATTTGTTCTCAATCATTGCTTCAGAACCTAGACTGAGACCTCTCAGGGCTTCCAACATTTCTTTGGCTGTATCGAGATCTTGGATCTTAGCCAGATGGACTCCTTTTACAGTACTAGAAATAACTCCTTTGGCAAAGTCATCAAGATTTGCTTCTCTTCTTTCTTCAGAGGTGTATTTTCTGGGATCTTTTAGCACAACTTCTTTGACCACTCCTGTTTCAGTGATACGAGTTGTTTCTTCTGTAATGGCTAATGGCCCTTCTTCAATTACTTTCCACATCAAGCAATGATGAGCTTTGAGGCACATTTTGATTCTGAAACTCCACTCTCTGTAACCTTGGATGGAGAATTCTTCGCATGCCCTGATAACAGATGACTCCATAATAACAGATAGGATGCAGATGATGAAAAAGATTTTCTAGATCTATTCAAGTTGACCACGTAGGTATTAACCTTGTGAAACAAAAACAATGGTCTTATGAACCACGGCTCTGATACCACTTGTTGGTCCTGAAAGAGCAAGGTTTGGTGTATGGGGGAGGGGGGGGGGGGGGAATACACCAAATACAAACTTTTCCGTTTACTTAACTAATTTAATGAGAGATTTAAGCTTTCTGTATTACAGATTGCTCAAAATGTCAGGCCAGATCGACTATATAATCGATCTTGTTCTTTCCAAGCAGAATCTCTCAAGTGAGTAACACCAAGTAGAAAGTAAGAGTAATCTTATTCTCCAACAGTGTATTATGTGCGGAATAATGGTGGACTTAGTCAGTGCTCTTTGTTTAGAAAACCTTTGAAAAACTTAACCGAATATTTAGGAGATTGATTAAGAATACAGTTTGAATGAGTATGACAGATAGAGAGTAGAACAACTGGAATGTAAATGCAGAAAGTAAATAACACAGTTATTTTACGTGGTTCGGGAAACCCCCTACGTCCACGGTCTAATCCAAACTGGATTAGTTATCCACTACTAGGATACTCTTCTTATTTATACTCGCTGAGAACGAGCCACAAGTTTCAAACACAAAACCTGATTGAAACTTATGCACGAATAAGGATCGTGTCCCTTTACAACTTATAGAAAAACTACTGTAAACAGGATCTCTTCACTTTAATCCACTAGAGAAACTACTAGCTAGCAAAGATCTCCTTCTTTCTCTCTCGATAAGACAGACTTTAATCGAGGTGTGATTACAAGCGCTTCGGAACACGAACTGGTTGAAATCTTCTCTTAGTAAATGCTTCGATTAGTTGAGATGATTTCGGGGGATAGTACCTTGAAATGATAATTGATCTTAATCGCGTGTATATACTGCCAGTCTTTGTTCCGAGCTTTTATAGGTGTAGAATTTTGAAAATTCTAACCGTTTGAGTTTGATTGGTTTGGAGTAAATGTGATTTTTACCAATCAAGGATAGTGAATCCCTAGATTATCTCCTCTTGCCTTCTAATGAGGTTGACAGAATCTTCCAAGTATGTTAAGCAGATCGTTTGACAGATAGCTTTTCTTTTTCTGGTCTTGATTGATTCTCTTCCTTTTGGGGTACGAAGGGCTTAGTTGGACTTTAGGGATTCATAGACATTTTATCTGATTTCAGCATTTGAGTGTAGATCTGGTTGAACTTTCTAGTTAAGAGTTTCTTGGTCCAACTTTCTGTCTGAGTTGATTTGTTTCAACTTTCTGGTTGAGTTGTTGTGCTTCAACTTTCTGGTTGAGTTGCTGTGCTTTCAACTTTCTGGTTGAATTGGTTTGCTTCAACTTTCTGGTTGAGTTGTTGTGCTTCAACTTTCTGGTTGAGTTGTTGTGCTTCAACTTTCTGGTTGAGTTGTTGTGCTTCAACTTTCTAGTTGAGTTGCTGTGCTTTCAACTTTCTGTATGGGTTGAAATGCTTCAACTTTCTGTCTAAGTTGAAATGCTTCAACTTTCTGACTGGGTTGAAATGCTTCAACTTTCGGTCTAAGTTGAAATGCTTCTACTTTCTGGTTAAGTTGAAATGCTTCAACTTTCTGTCTAAGTTGAAATGCTTCTACTTTCTGGTTTAGATTCAATGATAGAAACGATAACTTATCGCATCTTAGCTTTGATCTTGATTCGTTATGAAAGAGAAAATCTTTCTCTTTTTTTTCTCGTAATTGGCCTTAGCCTTTGTTTTGGATGTTCTCATTTTTTTTGGTTCTTTACGTTTCTTCTTAATTTATTCTCATTGTTCTCTTTCTCGATATCGAGTAACTCATAAAAATTCTTCTAAGTTCTCGTCTAAGTTCTCTTTTCTAAAGGAAAACAAGCAAACTAAAGCATTCTATATTCATAAGGAAAGATCTTAAGTTTCATGAGTCTAGAATCGAAGTAAAGGAATATGTTTATCCCTTTTTATATCAAAATATTCACATTTAAATGAGATGCTTACCTCCTTCTTCTCGAGCGTGATGTGTAGGAGTGCTAGGCTTTTTTCGACACGTTAATTAATCTACTGGAACAATACTAGACTTGAAACACAAAAAGACTCTCGGGTTCAGAGCACTAGTTGCTCTGATACCACTCTGTCATGACCCACCTTTACTAAGGATAGCAAAGTCGGAGAAAACCATGACTAAGGGAGGAAATATAGAAGAGGGAAAAGAAATGAGACTAATACGAAGATGAATATCTGGTAAGTGCTTCGAAAGAGAATAATTCGTAACTTGAAAGTCTATACTAGATATTCGATGTCAAAATACATAGTTCACTGTTCATAAGTGTAAAATACCGAATACGAATCTGAGTGTCTGCAGCAGAAATTGGATCAATTTCTAAGTTTACATGTATGAAGACATCCAAACCCCCAAGAGTTACTACTAGATGAGTTCGACAAAACCTTCGCTTAGCACTCCTCCTTTCATCACAGCTCAACCTGCACATTTAGAAGTATATGCAGGGCTGAGTACAAAAGTACTGAGTAGACACGTGCCAAAATCGCATACATACATATATAACTGTCATTGCCATATCACAGTGAGACATAAGGATTTTATCTGAAAGAAACCTATGTTCACTAAATTCTTTTGTGGGATCTAAAAGTTTGACAGCGCTGTCTAAGTTCTTTAGTAATCTACAATATTTGTAACTTCTGTGTGCCGGGAAGGTGGCCACCTCCCACGGACACTTGACCGGTCAACCCGCTAAGATGACTCACGGTCCAGGTGTACACTAGTCCGAGTGGGGTTACTAACACACTAGGACCCGAATTCGATTTTCATAATCATAACAGATATGAATCATACAAAAATCTAAAAATTTTATGGCAAGACAATACTTGAAACATATTTTCAATTCAAAAGCTATTTGAAAAGAAAATCATAAATGCGGATAACACACACATATTTTTAGTTGTATAAGAAAGCCTACCTCGATGAGTTTTTCTTCTACTTCTAAGATTAACCTCTTCCTTTCTTCGGATTCCCACTCCCGTAGTAACATTTAATCAACTTCATAATAAGATACTCGATTTGAGTATAGATTCTTCTTTTAACTCCTTTTAAGTGAAAATGAAAATAATATTTCATTAATTCGAGAATTAATCTCGTATCTTAGTTGTACTCGTCCTTGAGTACTTCAGATATATTTTTAAACATTCTTATATAATTCTATTGTAATTATAATCATAATTTCTCAATTTTGATCATTCTTTTATGTAATTAATTTGATACGGTTAATCAAATTAATAATAATATTCTTCAATTTAAAGTATTCTTCTTCCAAGACTTTTAATTGATTAATAATCTTTTTTTTTGGAATATTTTAAATCCTTGAGAAGTGCTTAAAGAACAATGCTCTTTTAAAAGTAGAAGGTTTTGATCAAAGTGCTTAAAGAACAATGCTCTTAAAGTTTGAATATGTATACCTTAGAATCTCTGAATTTGAGATGGTTAAATTCTTGTTGATTATGCCTTGGGCATAATAAGCTTCTTCCTCAAGCTCTTTCTCTGACATTTCTAACTACTGTAGTTTAAAATTGATTATTGTGTGGAGTGTGTTTTTGAGGGAGCTTCTAGCCATATATGTAGTGGGAGGGAGTAATCTTGTAATGCCCCGCTCTTTTGCTATTTTAGTTAATACGTATTGAAAATACCAATATGATGAATTCCATATATAATTAAAAATATCAATTAACAAATTGATAATATTAGCTGTTACATCACACATAATTACTATAACCAGTTCCATTAGAAACCCCATGTACTTAATTAAAGATTTTAATTCTCATTATAAACCCATGTCTTATAATAGTTAATATATATATATATATGTACACGTATATAAAGTTATGTTTTCACACATCATAAAACAATTAAGCGTAATCGATAAATATGTTTAAAGGCACAATTAAAATACTTTAAGAGGTATGCAGAAATCTGAATAGATCTTCAGTCATTGCAACAATTGTCAAATCTATTAACAAAACAAGTAAGAAATATGTAGAGTACATAAAAGAGATTGGCAATTAAGGAAAATAATGACAAGGTGGTGCTAACTGCTGAGCTGTTTAGGTAGGCTGTTGAGCTATTTAGTTAAAGAGAGTTGTCGACATAGATGGATTGGAGAGAGAGGGGATTTTTTTTTCCTTCTGACAAACCCATCTGGAAGCACTGAAGCTACCTACTGATACACATGCTGTAGCTCTATAACCTGCAAAGAAAAGAAAGAAACACTGCACTCTTTCCACTCCTGGTGCATCCTTGCAAGATATGTAAAGATATGGAAAGATACGTAAAGATATGCTGATTGCTGAGCTGTTTAGGTCAAGGTAGAACCAAACCTACTATAAATACCCACTCTTCAACCTCTAGATAGTTTTTACAATTCACAAACCAACATTTCAACAATTAGCATACTGGAAACAAGAACTAGAAGACTAGAGGAGACTCTGCCCAACTTCAAATCCACATGGAAATTCTCTTAAGCTTTTTGAGAGGAACTAGAAAAAGGGGATTGTTTTTCAAGTTCAAGCAAGGGATAACAATTTCTCTCCAGGTAAAACCGAAACTGATACTTTCCTTTTGATAGTACCTTTTAGAACTTAGTAAATGAATGTTGGCATATTAACTCAACCTTAACTTCACGACTTTAGAATAAGCATAGGATAATTTAAATTATGAGCATGCTCAGGAACAAACATTATGACATTCTAGAAATTCAAATCAAAAGAACTTAGACTGTGCAACATAACTTGTAGTAAAGAACTTAGACTGTGCAACCTATAGTGTAATATGACTCTTGAATTTAGAAACATAAGAACTTAGTAAAAGAATTTATAGGGAAGAAGTAAGACTTAGCTAGTGTATTAAAGTTCGATACACGGCCGCTTCAAACCCGAACAGCCCGGAGAGCTTCGGATGGCCTCGAACAGGTCCCGAACAGCCCCGAACAATCTCGAACAACCTCGGACAAGCTCCGAACAGCCCTGGACAGTTCCGGACGATCTCGAACAGCCTCGAACCACCCCGGACAGCGCCGAACAGACCTCAAATGGCTCCGAATCAATCCGGATAGCTCCGGACAGCCCCGAACCAACCCCGAATCACCCGAAACCAATTTGCAAATTTAGAACACTCATAAGACTCACTTATTTCGTAAAATTGAAGAGGAAAGGAATTTGCAGATCATAACCATTCTATAACCAAACATGAAATAAAACAAGTAATGAAGGAAAATAAAAGAGTGAGTAGAAGGAGTTTACCTGGAGCAGCTTCACCGTCGAGGAAGGAGACGGGAGCGGGCAGTGGGGAGTGCAGCGTGCAGCAGTGGCGAGGCAGCGGGAGGAACGCCGGGAGAAGAGATCTCTGTTCGAGTTCAGCCGAGGAAGAACTCGCCGAAGAGAAACCACAGACGAGCAAGACAGCCCGGCGGCGACTGCTTCGCGGCTGCTTCACGGCTGTGCAGTAACGGCGATAGCGGCGTTGCTGCATGTCTGTGGGGAGTGCGTCGCATAGGCGAGGA
>JAPKLX010001741.1:0-11665 GCA_026898415.1 Leonotis leonurus | reverse complement strand
GTCTCAAGACAGAATGCTAAACCAGAGAGTCTCAAAACCAGCAAGTCACAGACAGAATGCTCAATCAGAAAGTCTCAAACAGAAGATGAAGCTAGTCAACTTTAACAGAAAGTTGAACCAGAAAAGCTTCAGGCAGAAAGATAGAAAATGCTTCAACCAGAAAGTACTTCTACCAGAAAGTACTCAACCAGAAAATGTCTAAGTCTATACTCAACCAGAAAGTCACTAGACCAGAGAGAACACAACCAGAAGGTCAGAAGCAAACCAGAAAGAGCAAAACCAAATCTGTCAAAGAAGCATTAAAGACTTTCCATCGAAGAAATAGAAACTGAATCACTGATTGACATGAAGAAGGAAAGCAATCACAGATGATCTGCTTTCCATACATAGAAGATTCAGTCAACAACTCTACAAGGAAAGAAGAGTTATGACTGATTGGCAATCTACAAATCAAATCACGCCAATCAACAAACGGCTAGAATTTCAAATTCAAGCCTATATATGTTTGAAGTTTCAAAGTCTGAATATACGCAAGCGCTATACTGCAGAAATATTTTCAAGCATTCTATCTTCAATTCAGACAAAAGCTTCAAACCGTTCGTGATCGCAATCACACCTCGATTCAAGTCTGTCTTATCGAGAGAAGAAGGAGATCTTTACTAGCTAGTAGTTTTCTAGTGGATTAACGTGAAGATAACCTGTTTACAGTAGTTTTCTGTAAGTTGTAAAGGGACACGACCCTTATTCGTGCATAAGTTTCAATAAGGTTTGTAATTGAAACTTGTGGCTCGTTCTCAGCGAGGTTAAATAAGAAGAGTATCCTAGTAGTGGATATCTAATCCAGTTTGGATTAGACCGTGGACGTAGGGGGTTTCCCGAACCACGTAAAAAATAACTGTGCCATTTAAATTCTGCATTTATATTCAGTTTTTTTTTATTCTGCATCTATCATACTCTTTCAAATCTGCATTCTTAATCAACCTCTAAATACTCGATTAAGTTTTCAAAAGGTTTTCTTAACAAGAGCACCGACTAAGTCCACCATTATTCCGCACACAAAACATTGTTTGGAATCAAGTTCACACTTGCTTTCTGCTTTGTTTATCTCACGCGAGAGATCTTACTTGGATAGAACTTAATTGATTAGAAAATCAGAGTGTTCTATCATCTAGAGCAATCTGTAATTCAGAAAGCTCACATCTCTCTGATTGAAATAGTCAAGTAAACTGAAAAGTTTGCATTTGGTGTATTCCCCCCCCCCCCCATACACCAAACCTTGCTCTTTCGGGACCAACAAGTGGTATCAGAGCAGTGGTTCATACGACCATTGTTTTGTTTTCACAAGGTTAACACCTGCGTGGTCAACTTGAATAGATCTAGAAAATCTTTTCATCATCTGCATATTATCTGTTATGGAATCATCTGTTATCAGGGCATGCGAAGAATTCTCCATCCAAGGTTACAGAGAATGGAGCTTCAGAATCAAGATGTGTCTCAAAGCTCATCACTGCCTGATGTGGAAGGTAATAGAAGAAGGACCTTTGGCTATTACAGAAGAAACCACTCGTATCACTGAAACAGGAGCAGTCAAGGAAACTGTACTGAAAGACCCCAGAAAGTATACTTCTGAAGAAAGAAGAGAAGCAAATCTTGATGATTTTGCTAAAGGAGTTATCTCCAGTACTGTGAAAGGAGTTCATCTGGCCAAGATCCAAGATCTTGATACAGCCAAAGAAATGTGGGAAGCACTAAGAGATCTCAGCCTAGGATCTGAAGCTATGATCGAGAACAAGCTATCCCTAGCATGTAATAAGTTCGATGAATTCAAAATGAAGCCTGGAGAAACCATTGAACAAATGAAGAACAGGTTCACTGAAGTATTACTTGAAGTGTCTGCCTTCAAAAAGGATAAGTACACACAGAGAGAGAAGAACCTCAAGATTCTTAGAGCTTTACCACCAAGCTGGGAAATCTATTCAGCTATGCAACCTCTACGTGCTGATTTCAATGATCTGTCTGTAGAAGCACTATTTGATCATTTAGCTGTCCATGAATGTGATATCAGAAGGATACATGGACCAGATCATTCCTCCAGCAAGAAGAATGAAACTAGCACTAAGAAGGAGAAAGAGACTGCCTTCAAAGCGAAGTGCAAAACAGATGAATCAACATCATCTACTGCATCAGAAGAAGGAGGATATGATAAGTTACTGAAAGAATTCTCATTGATTGCTAAGAGAATGGACAAGATGGAAGTCAGATCAAGAAAGTATCGAAGGTTCTACAAAGACAACAAGAGTAGATACCAGAAGAACAAAGAAGCAGAACGATCTGATGACAAAACAGAAAGTAGAGGTAATGGTAAAATCACTAATCCTACTGACTATACCTGCTATGGTTGTGGAAGAACAGGTCACTTCAAGACAGACTGTCCTGACCTATCCAAAAGCCAGAGAGAAGAACTTCGAGCAAAATGGGACAGAAAGCTAAAATCTCAACGTAAAGCTATGATAGCAGAAGAAAAGGAAGAAGATGATTCCAGCTCAAGCCATCTATCTGATAGTTCAACAGAAGATGATGAAGCATTCTTTGCTAAAGAAGAAGAAGACTGGGATGAATGCTTTGCAGGACTAGACAATGGTCTAGATGATGTAGAGGTAAATTCCTACAACTCTAACTCTTCAAATAATACTGATCTGGAACAGGAAACAGAAGATCAAGATGAATATTCTTGGGATGAAGTTAATGAGATGTTCAAGAGCTACTCAAGTATCAAGAGACTTTTCAGAGAAGTTGTTGAAGAAAATGACAGATTGAAGAAAACTGAAGAGATATTGAGTAAAGCAAACACTAAATTTGTTGCTAACATCAACGTTCTGGAAGAACAGATCAAGAGCAAAGACAGTGAGATTCATTCCTTGAACTCAAAAGTCAAAGATCTTATAAATAGGAATAACATTGCTGAAGAGAAGATCAAGAAAGGAAAAGAAATGATCTACAAGAGTGATGAACGTGCTAAACTGCTAATTAACATGCAGCAAAAGGGCACTTCTGGATTAGGATATCCAGGTCACACAGAAAAAGCAGCAGGTCCAATGAAATTCGTACCAGAAAGAAGACAGATACCAGATCAAGTAATAAATTTGAAAAATAAGAAAGATCTTCCCCAGAAGATGATGATTAAGCAAGCTGGTAACAGACAATATCATCAAATCAAAGGACATCCTGCTAACTACACTGAATCTAAACAACAGCCCAAAACTAAAGTCAACAGGACATCACAGAAGAAAGCAGAAAGCAAAGGATCAGAGAGATATCATCCATCTGTTCTTCACTCAAAGTCCATTGTTGATGAGAATGAGAATATCATCACCAGCTACATTACTGTTCCAAAGTTAAAGCTATTCTGGATTCAAAAAGGGATCTTTTGCTAATAACCAAGCACCCAGACAATAAAGGGTAGCTAAGCTTATTTAATTGCAGGACCAGAAGGCTGCAAGAAGAAGCAAGATTGCAAAAGGAACAATCTGGATAATTGATAGTGGCTGTTCAAAACACATGACATGTGACAAGAACCTACTATCAGACTACATAGAGAAACCAGGACCTCATGTCACTTTTGGATGTAATTCAAAAGGATATACCAGAGGATATGGAAACATAAAAGTAGGCAAGACCACCATTTCAAATGTCTCATATGTTGAAGGTCTCAGCCACAATCTGTTCTCTGTAAGTCAGTTCTGTACCAATGGTAATCAGATTGTTTTCAATGCTAACAACTGTTTGGTTAAGAACAAGGAAGGAGATGAGATACTCCTTACCGGGAAATTGCAAGACAGATTATATATTGTGCAATGGGACAACCAGATAGAGACCTGTCTGGTCACAAAGACAGTGTCAGAAACTAGCTGGCTTTGGCATAAAAGATTAAGCCATCTCAACTTCAAATCAATCAATAAGATTGCACGAGAGAAACTAGTTGAAGGATTGCCAGAACAAGTCTATGACAAAAGTCACGTTTGTGAAGCATGTCAAGCAGGAAAGCAGACCAGATCATCCTTTTCGAGCAAATCTGCCCAGAGCTCAACCAGAATACTAGAATTACTACATTTAGACTTATTTGGTCCAGTCAAACCATTAAGCATAAATGGTAGGAAATATACTCTAGTCATCATTGATGATTATTCAAGATTTACTTGGGTAATATTCTTGCATAAGAAGAAAGAAACTCTGGAGAAGCTGCCAAATTTTCTCAACAAGATCACCAAGAAAAAGGAAGTTTCTGTTACCACCATCAGAACAGATCGAGGAACAGAATTTCTAAACCAGAAAGTTGAGGAATAGTGCAACCAGATGGGAATCACTCACCAGACATCTGCTGCTAGAACTCCTCAACAGAATGGAGTAGTTGAGAGAAGAAACAGATCATTAAAAGAAGCAGCTCGTACTATGCTCAATGCAACCAGTTTACCAAAGAAATTTTGGGCAGAAGCCATCTATACAGCATGCTACACACAGAACAAATCAGTTGTTACAATCAGACATGGGAAGACACCCTACGAGATATGGAACAACAGAAAACCCAAGATTCATTATTTTCGTTCTTTTGGCTGTCTGTGTTACATACACAATAATGGGAAATCTCAGTTGAAAACTTTTGATAGCAAAGCTGATCCAGGAATATTCTTAGGATATTCTGATATTAGCAAAGCTTATAGAGTTTTTAACAAGAGGACTCACATTGTGGAAGTAACACCTCATATTGTTTTTGATGAATCTGTTATTAGTGACAGAGACCTAGATGCTGATCAAACACAAGATCAGAACATAAACCAGAAAGCAAAAGAGATTCTGTTAGAAGATATTCTCATCTGGAATACATCAGAAGAGAATGAAGTTGAAGTTCCCAACAGTGCTGAAGCAGTAAGCTTGCAACAAGGGGGAACAGAACAAACAACCGTGTCCACACCAGACGACAATCAGCCAGAAGGAGGACACAATGCTATTGAGCCAGAACCAGATCAATCCGAAGAATCAAGAGATTCAAATGGTTGGAATAATGATCAAGAAGAACCAGAAACTGAAAATCCTTTCCAAACTTCTCATCCAGAATTTGAGGACCCAGCAAGTGAACCAGAACCAGAGATATCAGAAGAGGAGATATCTAGCAGAAGGAAATGGATTCAAGAAAATCATCCTTCTGAACAGATTGTTGGGAACCCAACAGATAGAGTGAGAACCAGAAGAATGCATGGAGAAAGTGCACTTCTCAGCTGTTATCTATCACGTGTTGAACCCTCTGACACCTATGAAGCACTTAGAGATGCAGATTGGGTCATAGCAATGCAAGAAGAACTCAACGAATTCAAGAGAAACCAAGTCTGGTATATGGTAGACAGACCAAAACATCAAGGAGTGATAGGTGTAAAATGGGTATTCAAAAACAAACGAGATGAGAATGGAGAAGTAGTCAGAAACAAGGCTAGACTAGTTGCAAAGGGATACAATCAACAAGAAGGTATCGATTTCGATGAAACCTTTGCACCTGTGGCCAGATTGGAAGCAATTAGGCTATTTCTAGCATACGCTGCATACAAGAGATTCAAAGTATACCAAATGGATGTTAAAAGTGCATTCCTTAATGGCATACTAGAAGAAGAAGTATATGTTGAGCAACCACCTGGATTTGAAGAAGAAAATCCTGACCAGAGAGTATACAGATTAGCCAAGGCTGTCTATGGATTGAAACAGGCACCCAGAGCATGGTATGAAACATTATCAACATTCCTACTGGAATCAGGCTTCAGAAGAGGTTCTGTTGACAAGACACTGTTTATCATCAAAGTCAAAGAACATATTCTGCTGGTCCAGATATATGTCGATGACATAATCTTTGGATCACAATCTCCCTATCTGTGTGACAAATTTGCAGAACTAATGAAGAACAAATACCAAATGTCCATGATGGGTGAGATGAATTTCTTTTTAGGATTGCAGGTAAAACAACTACCAGATGGGATCTTTGTTAATCAAGCAAAGTACATCAATGATCTGCTAGTCAAGTTTGGAATGAAAGACAGCAGAACAGTTAAAATTCCAATGCAATCAAATGGAAAGATAGATCCAGACCCAGAAGGAAAACCAGCAAACATCACACAATACAGAGGAATTATTGGCTCTCTGTTATACCTTACAGCAAGTCGTCCAGATATCACATATGCCGTTGGAGTTTGCGCCAGATATCAAGCCAATCCTAAAGAATCTCACATGGAAGCTGCCAAAAAGATACTTAGATATCTTAAGGGAACGGCTAACATTGGTCTCTGGTATCCACAAGATGATAATTTTGAGCTTACTGGCTATTCTGATTCAGATTATGCAGGATGCAAACTAGACAGAAAGTCAACCTCTGGAACGTGTCAATTTCTTGGAAACAAGTTGATATCTTGGTTTTCAAAGAAACAGACATCTGTTGCTACATCAACCACAGAAGCAGAATATATGGCTGCTGGAAGCTGTTGTGCACAGATACTCTGGTTGAAACAGCAATTAAGAGATTATGAGATTGATGTAAAGGAGATACCTATATTCTGTGACAGCTCAAGTGCTATAGCTATAACACAGAATCCAGTACTCCACACAAGATGCAAACATGTCGATGTGAGACATCATTTTATTAGAGATCATGTAGAGAGAAAACACATCAAGATTGAGAAGATTCATACAGACATCCAACGTGCTGACATCTTAACTAAAGCATTACCAGATGAAAGATTTAAGATGCTATGTGGAAAACTTGGACTACTCAGTCTGGATGAACATGACCAGAAGACTACCAGATAGCCATGACCAGAAGACTACCAGATAGTCAAGACCAGAAGACTACCAGATAGTCAAGACCAGAAGACTACCAGATAGTCATGACCAGAAGGCTACCAGTTAGCTAATACCAGAAAGCTAATTACAAGAATGACAGAAAGCTCAGTTGAAATAAAATACACGTGGCATAATTTTATCAATTAATTGACGAAAAAGCCATGTGAAATTATTTCTTAAATGCTAAGTCAAGGGGGAACTTTTAAGGAAAGTGAAGCGCCGAGATAAAAGACGTCACTCTCCTAGGTTCAGGACTGTAAAAGATATTTTTACCCTAGATTTAATAAATCTTCTATTCTCGTCATGATTAGCACAACCTTGGGAACTGGGATCGAGGAAATCCCTGCAAGAAACAGGAAAAAGGAAAGTTGCCAAAAGTAAGAGATACGCACACGCTCGCATATAGACCCTAGGATCTAGAGCGTCCATCTCACGTAAGGAAAGGCGGCAAAACAAATCTTGAAGCGGGAAAAATCTAAAAAGGGAGAAAATCTTTTCAACTCTTCGAATTTCTTTTCTACTAATTATTATTGTTATATATATGTGCGATATCTTCTCTAAACTGTTCACCTTCACTTTCATCGCACTGAGCACTCTCAAAATTCTAAGCACTTAAGCATTTCAAAATTCTCTGCATCTCTTCGCAAAAACATCTTTGCATTTGACTATGGCACCTCAAACTTCACTCTTTCTGCAACACGTAGCTGAGGTTCAGAAATTTCTCTCACCTGAACCGTACGCTGTACTTGAAACCCATGGTTTTCGAAAGCTTGATGAAATTTTCGCAATGGTTAAACGCTGCAAAGGTTTTTAAATTTATTCAGTTTTACCATATCTGCAGTATACTTGAAATACTTCTTGCTTATAAACTGTTCTGAATTTGTTCTATGACTCTGTCTATGCTAGATGCCCATATTGTTCATTTAAACTGATGTATATACATATGCATTTGTTTTATTCTTGTGAGATTAGGCTTCTGCAATATTGTTACTGCACATCCAAATATGTTCCTGGCAAAGCAAGTGGCTACCTTCTATCTGACATGGCAGAATGACAAGCACGGCTTTGAAGCCAATGTACTAATGCCAATTGGTGACAGAACAAGCAAGACACCATATAATGTGATTGAAATGATCAATCAAACTTACAGGCTAAAAGATGAAGGTCTAGCCTTGGAAGATATCACAATGGAGCAATTGCAGAAGGCTATTGAGATCATGTTGGTGATACCTATCTCTTATACTGGACGGATGTTCCAAAGATCTCTACTCCAACCAGGATTCAAGCTACTCTTAGAAGTGGTTCAGAGGATTTTTCTCAACCACAGTGGCACTTATGATCAAGTCACACCTGAGAAATTCAGAATTCTCACAGCGGTTGTTCTCAACCTTCGAGTCAACTGGAGCAGAATCCTTTTTGAGCTGATGGATAAAGAAGCAAAGCTGGTGACATACTCAAAGGATAGCAAGGGCAAAGGCACTTCGGTGGAAGTTAGGAGGAATTTGCGTCATTCCACCAAGATAAGTCTGATGATTGAGCGATTCTTCACCCAGAAAGCCTGGGAAGATGCAGTAGAATTCAACACTGGTCATTCTATCCCCAAGGACCAGCACCAGCTGGAAATGTCGTTGGGACTCGCTCCTCAGTTCTACAACAAGATTCCTGATGAAGTGCACCGTGTTGCTGCACTAGAAATGGGTAGTTCCAACCCTTCTTGGATGCCACCTACTAAAGGTGTGGAGAAGAAGAAGGAGAAGGTGGTGAAGGAGAAGGCAGCCAGAAAGCGAGGCAGTTCTGTGGAAACAGAGACTTCTGCCTCCCTGCCAAAACAGAAGAAGAGAAGACTTCAGAAAGTACAAGAATCATCACCACCACCAGCTGCAACAGAAGAACAATCTGATAGGCCAGAACATGAAGCAGAAACTACACCAGCAGCAACAGAACAACCAGAAACTCCAACAGCTGAACATACAGAGGAGATGCAACCAGAAACAAGCCAGAAAGACTTCTCTCCCGCCAGAACGGCTACACCTTCTCCACCTCGGATGGAAAGGATCAGCGAAGATGATGAAGAAGGATCATCTGCTGATGAAGCCGAAGAAAGGAAACAGCAAGCAGAAAGTGTTATCAAATTGCTGGAAAATGAAGCCAAACACTCTGTGCTTCAAGAATTTCCTGGAATTCACTTGCTCCCAGAAAGCTTAGGAGCTGCAACTCGCGTCAAATTTTACTTGCTGGTCAAGGACAGCGAGTATTACATATTTGATGCATTGCTACAACTCAAAACAATCGATGACTTAAAGAAGGAAGAAGCAACACTGCTGAGTCTACTACAAGTCTCCACCGTCCAAGACATTCGAACAGAATACAAACAGCTCATCTCTGGCATCATGAAACAAGAAGCAGAGAGCTTGAACATTATTCTCGAGACAACACCTTCTGCAGCTCAAGGGGCACCTCCAACAGAACACCAATCATCACCAGCAGCAGCACAAACTCAGAAACAGCCTACGAAGAAACCACCTGTCATCGACCTTGATCTAAGTGATGACGAACCAGTGGACCAGCACGTTGGCGGGGAGCCCAGCAATGAAATTTATACCCATGGTGCTGCACAGAAGTTGAAGCAACATGTAAATTTTTACACCATGGAAGAATTGCTGGAAAGAGAAACCAGACCGTTCAACAATTATCAACTGGATAATCTTATCACTCTGCGAGTTGAAGACCACATGACAGATGTGTGCAACTCCATTCAAGAAAAAGCCACTCAAATACTTTCTGATTTTAACCAACACCAGAAAGATTATGTTAATGATATGGATCGTGATATCCGAGGAAAGCTCAGAACTATCAGGAAAGAGCTGGATAAAAAGATAGATGATGACAGAGCATCAACTGAAGCTAACCAGAACAAGATCAATCTCCGTCTGACTGGAATTGATGAAAAAGCTGAAAAAGCCACTGCCTTGCTTGCTGACCTGCTAGCTAAACAAGATGAATCAATCAGTGCAGCTGTTGACAAGAAAGGAACCGCACTTGCTGCTCAACTCAAGGAAGACACAGACCTGTCCATCCACTCCCACTTAGCTCTTTTTGAAAAAGAGAAATTTGTGGAGCTGATGCGGAAAAACCAGGTCGATGTCTTAAATGATCTTCTGTATCCAACCCCTGACGAGTTTGGAAACCAGAACACCCGTCTGACTGCTGTTGAAGAGCTACAAGAGACATATGACAAAACATTGTCAACAATGAATAGCAGACTGGAAAAGAAAATTGATGCCTCTGATCAGACAATCAACCATCTGCTTGGTTTTAAAGAAGATGCTGAGGCAAAGATGGAGAAGATGAATGAGGAGATTACCTCCTTACGTACACTCATCAATACCCTATTTGATGATGTCAAAAAGGGGGAAATCTCTGGAGGAAAGGGAGGGAAAGGAAGCAGCAAGAGTATACCAGAAGAAACAGTGGCTGGTCCAGAAGCAACAGATGCTGGAACAGAAACACCAGCAGCACAACCCAGACCAACCACTCCTCCCAGACAAGACCCCACACTGATCGGAGCAGAACCAGCACAAACCTCAATTCACATCCCCAGCGACAAAGGCAAGAAACCAGTCGATGAAGGGGACCAGATCGCTGAGCTGCTGCTTTTTGGAGTGAGTATGGATCAAGCATGTGATCCAATATTCAGAGCGCAGTTCTACAAGGATCAGGCAGAGAGGGAGAGGAAACTGGCTGCCCAGGAAGCTAAAGAGAAACCCTTCCAAACTCCCTTCTCCTCGCCTTCATCAACAGAGCACTCGCAGCAACAGTCATCACAGTCAACAACTCAGTCAAAGAAGAAGAAGAAGAAGCCCTTCTCCTGGAACCTGTCATTACAAAAACAGACACCCAAAGATACATGGGTTCCAGAAGAGGATCAGATTGACTGGGAGAAAGTGAAACAAGGTTTTATCTTAAACCGATATTTTTTGAAGGAGCCCACATATTCAGAGTCCATCCCAGATGAAGACTTTAATCGCTACCTGGAGAACTTCAAAGATCAAGAACTCATAAAGAGAATAAGAACAGCAGCAGCAGATGCCAACATCCAGCTGAAGGCACCAGAGAAGGAATATATGATCTGCCCAACTATACCAGGCAGTAATCTACCAGATAAGACATACATTCTGAATTACATCAACCAGCTGGCCAAGATCAAAGGATACAAAATAGATAATCATGATCCTAACTATGCCAGAGTTAGAGATGGGATCTATGAAAGCATCCAGCTGGTATCTGATGCACAGAGGGAAAAGATGAAGAAGGGAGGAGCAGCAAGATGGTTTTCTTAGATAGATCTTTGTATCTTCTGCTTTTGTCTCTCTGTTATTTCTGTTGATCTTTTGTACTCATCAATTCATACATCAATGAATTTGGAGTTCTCTTATCTCTCTGTTATTTACTGTTATTTAACTTAAATAACAATTAACCTAACTGTCCAGAATATGATACAAGTTACATTGTTTTCACTGACTAAGCGTGGTTTTGACATCATCAAAAAGGGGGAAATTGTTGGGAACCCCATAAAATACTCTAAGTTTTGATGATGCTCTTTCAAAACACACTTGGTATTATACATGTTCTGTACCTTTTCTCTTTAGTTTCAGCATAACAGATAGTCGAAACTGGTTCAAAGAGAATGATGGAAGATGTCTCGGACAGATAAAACCAGCCAGTCTCAAGCAGAAGGGTGGAGCAGAAGGCTGGAGCAGAAGGTCAAGTCTTAAGACAGAACGCTAAC
>JAPKLX010001518.1:8431-20316 GCA_026898415.1 Leonotis leonurus | reverse complement strand
TGTTAATTAAATTGTTAATGGTCTATTTTGTTGTAATTGATAATAATAAATTAGTAATTGTGAATTTGTCTAATTAATTGTTAAGTTAATTTAATTAGTGAAATTAGTTTAATTGTCTAATTTGTTGTAAGTGTTAATATATAATTATAATTTGTGAAATTAGTTTAATTAGTGTTAATAATTTTAATTTGTGTAAGTTTAGGTTTAATTAATTGAATGTTTTTATTAATTAATTAGATTAGTGCTAATTTGTTTAATTTATGTCATAATTTAATTAATTAGATTAGTGATAATTTGTTTAATTTATGTCATAATTTAATTAATTTGGTTTTTTGAATTAATTAGGATTTTGTAAATTTTTGAATTAATTAGGATTTTGTAAATTACGCGTGCCGCCTCCCGACTCATCCCTCAGGATTTCGGAGCCGCCTTCTGCCGCTCCGGCGCCGCCACCTCCGGTGAAAGGTAATTTAATTATGTTTAATTAAATTATGTTTAATTAATTAATAAGATTAATTATGTTTAATTATTTATCTTAATTAAATTTATCTTAATAATTGTTTAGGTGAAATTGTTTAGCATTATTAATTATCTTGATTTAGATTAATAATTAATTGTTTCGTATAATAATTGTGCAATTTAGACTAATTTAGAATAATTTATTATAATAATTGTTGCATTTAATAATTGAATACTTTGTTTATATTTAATTGATGTCTAATTTCTTAATTAGTTATAATTTTAATTAATTGTTTATGTTGTTAATTTAATTTAGTTGAAATTATATATTGTTTTAAATTATTTAATTTTGGTAATTTAGTATAACGATTTGCGTATATATATGACATTGGGATAGACGTAATTAATTTCTTAAGGATCTTCTCCCCTTGGGATAGGTTTTGATTACGTCTTAAGGATCTTCTCCCAACAATTGTAATTGTGTTGTATGGACCTCGTTATATTTTGATATATATGTTGTTATGATTTGATGATATATGACATGCAATTCGGGACAGTTTGATGACATTAGCTGACTTGTTATACCTTCACACAAGATATTAATTAGATGATTTGGTTATATTTGCTACAATTAGCTAAAATAGTTTTAAAAATCGCATATAAAAATCTTGATTCTACATACAACCCTAATGACCCAAATGTCTCAAATGATCCTAATGCTTTGCATCAAACTGAATAAGCATCAATATATAATTCATAAAATTCAAATCAATGATGTACAAAACATTAAATATCATCGTAAGAATATTCACTCCATCTATTCAAGTCCAAATAATTGGCAAATACTGTCTCGCCCTCTATTGAACTCCAAACAATTAAATTTCTCTATTCAACTCCAAATGATTTAAATTCTCCATTCAGCTCTATTCAACTTTCATATTCAACTCACATATAAAACAATCTCCTTTCATTATCACGAAAAGTAATTCCTTATGTCCTTATTATCTGTGTAATTTAATAGATCACTAATAGTCTTGCCCTCTCCGTAACTAATTAAACTTTGTTTCTGTATTTCAATAGTACTTATTAACAGTTAGGGTTATAAAAATGAGTCGAGATTGAATGTATCTGCGTTTACGTCCGAACGGGGGATTTAATCCGCACTTCCTTGCTGGGCTTGACGAGTTCTTAAGATTTGCAAGTAGTCAGCCTCAGTTAATGGATGGAGAAAAAATCAAGTGTCCGTGTGTGAAGTGTAAGAATATATACTTTAGAAACTGAAATACCTTCATATGCTCAAGAAACACGTGCCGGAACTGATGTAGAACCCGAGGAAGAGTACGGGACATACCACGCGATGGTCCATGATCTCGGGGGTCCCTCTTTCAACAACCCAGACACAGAGGAAGATCCAAACGCTACAGCAAAGTTGTTGTACGAGTTGTTGGACGCTGCCGATCAAGAGTTATACCCTGGGTGTAAGAACCACACTTAGTTGTCTTTTGTGGCTCGTCTGATGACTTTGAAGGCCCGTTCTGGGATGCCACAAAAATATTTCAACGAGTTGTGTGTGTTATTGAATGAGGCATTCCCAGATCACCACAAAGTGCCCATGAATTACTACAGCACACAGAATAGTTCCCAACCCGACTGGCTACAGTTGGAAGCTCACGCCTGAGGACGTGAGACAGCGATATTGGGAGGAGTTTAAGGTTCGAAAATTTACTATTACTTTCAAATTCATTCTTAATTATAACTTATAACTACAATTTCTAACATACATTTTCAATGCTAGAAAAAATTTACTTGGGAACCGGCACTCGATGCCAAGATTCGGGAGTTATGGTATGATAAGATTCGGGAGAGATATAAGGATTATATCTGCGGGATCAAGAGGAGGAGGAATGATCCGCCACCCAGAGGTGGGAAGCCTGGGTGGTGGACTGATGATGTGTGGATGGGTTGGCTGGCTTACTGGTCCCGGGATGATGTTGTGGCCAAATCCCAAGCAGCGAGGCGCAACCGGTTGTCTGAGCCTCAGGGACCGGGTACTGGTCCTATCAAGCATAGGGGAGGGTCCAAGTCGGTCATGCAACGAGCTGAGGAAAAGGTAATAATATACTTTAAATAATAATTATAATTACAATATAAAATTTTAATTCATATACACATGTTTCAATGACACAACTCCATTGTGATCTGATGCATAGGGTCGTGAGCGGGGAGTAGCTCCGATTTCGTGCATGTTCGACTCCTTTCTGGACGAGCATCGATACGCGGACGGGACATACACCGATCCGAAATCTGAGGCGATAGCGGTAAGTTTTAATTTAAATCTAATATATATATATGTATTAGATTTGTCCCTCTTTATAATATGTATACTAACAAATGTTCATTTCTCGTTTACATGCATGCAGACTGAGGTGTTTCGCCGTGCTGACGAGGAGCGGGCCCAGCTACCCGAGGGGGACCACGATGCAGTCGACATAAACGAGCTGTATCTGGAGGTTCTTGGCGGCCCGAACAAGAAGAAGAGGATGTTCGGCACGGGAGGCGCGGCGAAGGCCTTGAGAGCATCCAGATTCGGGGGATCCTCGTCCACATCACGCGCATCCAGAGACGAGGTTGAGGAGCTGTGGCGCCGAGTCGAGGAGCAGGATCGGGAGCGCCGTGAGTACCTTACTCAGCAGCAGAGATTGGCTGAGCAGATGGCGCTCATGCAGTCTCAGCATGCCGAGATGATGCGCTGGATGCAGTCTCAGCAGGGAGGAGGTAGTGCACCCTTCTTTCCCTCTTATCAGCCTCCCCCGTTTGATGCCCCTCCCCAGTTTCCTCCTGATGATGACTACGATTCGTAGATGATACTGATACACTTTACTATTATTTTATTTTATGGTTTGTCGTGGGATGTTACTGATACAATTAATTATTTTGTTCATTATATGAAATTCGCGTTCATTTTGAATTTTATTTGATTGGTTCAATTTTAAATTATTGTTCAATGTTGGATTATGTTTGTATTGTTTGTTATGACACGTTTTAGGTAATTAATAATAAAAAAAATATTTATTAAAAAAAAAAAAATACCTGGCGACGGACTGCAGTCCGTCGCTAGATCAACGGTCAACGCTGGTTGGCGACGGACTGCAGTCCGTCGCCAGTAACGACGGATTAAATCCGTCGTTAGCTTTCCGGCGCCGTCAACGTCCTCCGGTAGACTCTGACGACGGATTTTAGTCCGTCGTTAGCTAACGACGGACTGTATTTTCCGTCGTCTGAGGAGCTAACGACGAACGAAATACAGACGGAAAAAATCCATCGCCAGTCCGTCGCTAGCCTTCCGGGACGACGGATTTCTTCTCCTAACGACGGATTTTTCCGTCACCAGAAGGGCTTTTTTTTGTAGTGTCACATCTATCCTACTCCTTTGCCAACTCAACAATTTCTCTAACTAATTCTTAACTATTACTAAAAACTATATATGAACATTATGAACGCAGAGAAATGGATGAAGTCTATTTTAATCACATCCAAAGCATGCTCTTCTTCTCAATATAATACGAAACCTCTTAATTGTTGGTTAATATTAAAAGAAATTCACATAAAGCAAAAAGAATTTCGACTTATAAGTAAATTCATATAAACCAAGTTGCTTTCTCAATTCGAATCAATTATAATATTTAACATTATAATTGATAAGAATCTAGTTATTATGCTATGAATATAAAATAGATATAATATATATATATAATCATTTAAAATTGATAAGATAATACTTCTTGGACAACTTCTATTATGTATTCTATATCTATATATAATTTAATAAATATTATGTTTTATCATCCTATAATTTAATCAATTGTGGAAATATTAATCAGATGAAGTTATATGAAGATATATTAACACCCAATCTTAAATAATAGGAAATAAATCATTTAATTATCATCATTACTGCTTTTATAACATTTATTTATGATTAATAAAATATGTATTTATTCAGAATTATAATACACCATTTTTTTACTAATGATTATCAGAAAAAGAAAGCAGTAAAAAATGAAATTACTAAAATCCGTAACCAGTACATTTACTCCTTTTATATATTTTTCTACACAGATACAATAATAGTCTATTTCTATTTCTCAAAAGCTTCAAATTTACACTTTTCTGAAAACAGAATTCTTGGTTTGTCAACAATAGAAAGACTTCTGAAAACCCATATCTTTGCTCTTATCTTCCCCCTCAAGAACCCCGGGCCATTTTCTAAACTCAGCCATATTTTCAATCTCAAATTCAAGATCTATTCCATTCTAAATACTTCTATATTTCCTAAATCATCTCTATATCCTACATACTATCCACACTAAAATACTAAGTCACCTTTCTACATCACTTCACTACCATCACTTTCTATATTCAAAATACCCATACACCTCCCATTTTCTAATAACTGGTATTAGAGCTCGTTCGATCGTAAGCGGGCAATATGGCATCATCAAGCTTCTCCATGACAACTCCAATATTCAATGGAGAAAGTTATGACTATTGGAGCATTCGTATGAAGACATGTCTAGAGTCTCATGATCTATGGGATATCGTTGAAGAAGGCGTTACCATGCCGGAACGAGAAAGTGAGAAGGAGTCATCTTCCGAAGTACGTAGAGCACTAAAGGAACAAAATGTCAAAGCTCTATATCTTCTTCAACAATCGGTTAGTGATTCCATCCTTTCAAGAATAATTCAAGCTACTACTGCAAAACAAGCTTGGAATATTCTTAAGGAGGAGTTCCAAGGGAGTGCCAAGGTACGCACGATTAAACTTCAATCCTTGAGAAGAGAGCTCGAGAATTTGAAGATGAAGGACTCGGAGACTGCCAAAGATTATTTTTCTAGAATTATGGAAATAATCAACCAAATGAAATCATTTGGAGAAAATATCTCCGATGAAAGAATTATCCAGAAAGTCTTAATCACTCTCACGGAGAAATACGATCCAATAGTTGCCGCCATAGAAGACTCGAAGGATCTATCCACAATGTCCGTCGCCGAATTGATGGGATCCCTCGAAGCTCATGAGCAAAGATTGAGTAGGCGCCATGAAAGCTTACTTGAAAGCGCTTTTCAGTCCAAGCTCAACATAAAAAGGAATAAGAATGGCGGGAGTTTCCAAAATAACAACAAGGAGGGAAGCTACAACAACATGAAGAAAAGAGGGAAGTTTCCACCTTGTGGCACATGCAAGAAGACAAACCACTTGGAGAAGGATTGTTTCCATCGAGGAAAGCCGCAATGCAAGAGCTGCAATCGGTTCGGGCATGAAGAGAAGGATTGCAGAGATCGAAGAAACTACCAGGCCAACTACACTCAGGATCAAATGGAGAAGGAGTGTCTATTCTATGCTTGCCACTCCGCTATGGAAGCCAAAGAAGAAGAATGGTTCATCGATAGCGGATGCAACAACCACATGACTTCCAATGAGGCCATCTTCCGCGAGCTCAACACTTCCATCAAGACAAATGTCAAGATGGGAAATGGAGAACTGGTGAAGACGAAAGGGAAATGTACCATTGCCATAGAGACTAAGAAAGGTACACGATTTATCAAAGATGTTCTCCTCGTTCCTCATCTTGCACAAAATCTATTAAGCATTGGCCAAATGATGGAGAATGGATATGCTCTCCATTTTGAGAAAAATTCGTGTCGGATTTACGACATGAAAAATAATCAAGACATTACGGAAGTGAAAATGGGAAATAATAGAAATTTTCCCATAGTCTGGCAATATCCACAAAAGGCGATGCTGGCACATGTCGATAACACAAGTCTGTGGCATCGAAGATTTGGGCACTTCAACCTGGATGCATTGAGGTTGCTTCATCAAAAGAATATGATGAGAGACATGCCTCTTCTAAACGAAAAAGACGGAGTCTGTGAAGGATGCATGTCAGGCAAGCAACACCGACAACCATTTCCATCAGAAAAGACGTGGCGAGCCAAGGAGATATTGGAGCTTGTTCACACCGACGTCTACGGGCCCATGAGAACACCTTCACTAAGCCAAAATAGGTACTTCATCATCTTCATTGATGATTATTCGAGAATGACTTGGGTATATTTTCTCCAAGAGAAGTCGGAAGTTTTTGGAATCTTCAAGAGATTCAAGAACTTCGTAGAGAAACAAAGTAGTCGTAAGATCAAGAAGTTGAGAAGTGATCGAGGTACGGATTACAACTCAAGAGAATTTGACAAGTTTTGTGAAGATGAAGGTGTAGAACATCAACTTACAGTCGCCTACACTCCACAACAAAATGGCGTGTCGGAAAGAAAGAACCGCACAGTCATGGAGATGGCAAGATCTATGCTAGAAGAAAAAGGACTACCAAAGGATTTTTGGGCGGAGGCAGTCTACACATCAGTCTACCTACTCAACCGATGTCCAACAAAGGCCGTTCTCAACAAGACGCCAATTGAAGCTTGGTCGGGACAAAAGCTTTCAGTCAAACACTTAAGGGTCTTTGGAAGTATTTGCTACGTCCACATTCCCTCAATCAAAAGACACAAATTAGAGAACAAGACGGAGAAGGGCATCTTTCTCGGCTACAGCTCCAAATCCAAGGGGTACCGAATCTATAATCTCGAGACAAAGAAACTCGTGACTAGTCGTGATGTGGAGATCGACGAACAAGCCTCTTGGAATTGGGAGAAAGAAAATGTCAAAAGGAGGAAAATAACGACACACCTCGAGAAACTCCAAGACTAGAAGAACAGGATCAACAAACCCCTTGACCTATACCAAGAGCCTCACGAAAAGTCGCTACCTCAAGTGATTCCGACTCCGACTCATCACCAGAATCTCCACCTCGTCGGGTAAGAACTTTAGCCAACTTATATGAATCTATAGATATTTATGAAACCTGCAACTTTTGTTCTTTGGAGCCACATAACTACGCGGAAGCATCCAAAGACGAAGTTTGGATTAAAGCAATGGAGGAGGAGAAAAAAATGATCGAAAAGAATGATACTTGGGAGTTGGCGGATCTTCCAAGCAACAAGGAAGTCATTGGAGTCAAATGGGTGTTCAAGACAAAGCTAAATCCTGACGGTTCGATCTAGAAACATAAGGCGAGACTCATTGCAAAGGGATATGCTCAAGTGCCGGGAGTCGACTACACGGAAACTTTCGCTCCAGTTGCCCGGATGGACACAATTCGAGCATTCATAGCCCTAGCAGCCCAAAAGCAATGGAAAATCTACCAACTCGATGTGAAGTCGGCCTTTCTAAATGGAGATCTAAGAGACAAGATATATGTGGAGCAGCCAGAAGGATTCACTAAACAAGAAGGCAAAGTTCTTCGCCTCAATAAAGCACTCTATGGACTCAAACAAGCGCCACAAGCATGGTATAGCAAAATAGATGGTTACTTCACCGGTCAAGGGTTCAGGAGGAGCAAGAACGAGGCAACTCTATACATCAAATCCTAAGGTAAAAGTGACATCCTAATTGTCTCTCTATATGTAGATGACTTAATTGTCACAGGGAATAACACAAAATTGATCGAGAACTTCAAGAGAGACATGATGAGCACTTTCGAGATGACGGACTTGGGATTAATGCACTATTTCCTTGGAATGGAGATAAGTCAAGAAGAAGAAGGCATTTTCCTATCACAAAGGAAGTATATTGAAGATATGCTCAAGAAGTTCAAGATGCAAGAATGCAAGCCGGTGGTCACACCTCTCGTTCCAAACGAGAAGTTGAAGAAAGAAGATGGATCCAAACCAGCAGATTCTACCATCTACCGAAGTTTGATCGGGAGTCTACTATACTTGACGGCAACAAGACCCGACATCAAGTATGCTACAGGCCTTCTATCCAGATTCATGGAAAGTCCAAAGGAGACTCACTATGGAACTGCAAAATGACTCCTCAGATATTTACAAGGCACGCTGAACTATGGTATTTGGTACAAACCAAATTCCAACTCACAAATCACGGGTTATAGTGATAGTGATTGGGCTGGATCTCAAGATGATATGAAGAGCACATCAGGCTACGTCTTCAAGCTTGGCTCAGGGACTTTCTCTTGGGGATCACAGAAGCAAGACTCAGTTGCACTATCCACAGCGAAGCTGAGTACGTTGCAGCAGCCGAAGCAGCTCGTCAAACTATATGGCTTAGAAGAATACTAGCAGACATGGGAGAACCACAAAACTTAGCCACCGAGATCTATTGCGATAATAAGTCAGCTATCGCAATAACTAAGAATCCAGTTCAACATAATCGCACCAAGCACATCGATATCAAGTATCACTTCTTGAGAGATGTCGAAGCAAAGGGACTTGTCGAGATGAAGTATTGTCCAACAGAGGAGCAACTAGCAGACATCTTCACCAAAGCACTACCAAGGGATAGATTCCAGTTTCTACGAAGAATGCTTGGGGTCATCGATAAATGCATCAAGGAGGAGTATTAAAAAGTGATGCATTAATCAAGAGTATTCTAGATAACTCTATAATAATTCTAGAGTATAATATTAAATATAATATCTAGAATAATCTATTAGATATTTTAGTAGATAGTTCTAGATCTAACATTTAAAGAGGACTCTAGAGAGTTCCTCCTACTACTATAAATAGAGGCCTTATGAGCCATTTGTAAACCATCTCCAAAATCCCAAAATCTAAACATTCTAGCCACAAACTAAGTTCCTTGGAGAGAAGTGCTCCATTCTAAATACTTCTATATTTCCTAAATCATCTCTATATCCTACATACTATCCACACTAAAATACTAAGTCACCTTTCTACATCACTTCACTACCATCACTTTCTATATTCAAAATACCCATACACCTCCCATTTTCTAACAAGATCATACAGAGAAAGGTAAACACCTCACTTTTCTGAGGCCATTGTTTGTCAAATCATATTTTGGCAATTCTTCTAGTTCTTGCAGTTGGTTAAATGGAAACTTATTGTTACTACTCATAGAAGAACAATGGCATCTTTCCATGTTGTTTGAAACAGTGGGTTCTTGACAAAACAAGATAAGTTGAATCTTTCCGTTATAAATTCCAAACTTTCTGGGGTAGAGCTCGCTCGCTATTGTTCAATATTCAAGAATAATCATGGGCCCACTGCGAGTCCATTTTCGTTAGGTAATTGTTGTCGTAAACCTTATCATAGTTTGTCGTGCAGTAACAAGAATTGAGTAGATATTAATACTCAGCTGGTTAGAGAAGGGAATACTCGTGGGAGAAGGAGTAGATTTTCTTTGAGATTACGTTCTAGGATTAGGTTATTATCGAGGAGATTGATAAGGGCTTCATATCTCCAAAATGATGTTAAGAGAGTCACCTTTCCGACTTCTGTATGGATTGTTTTGGGATTGTGCTTCTTGTTTCTCAAGTTAACTGCTATGCAAAATCTTAAAGGTGTTCCGTATTCGGACTTGATAACGAGCCTTCAGAGTGGGAGTCTATCCAAGGTAATGTTTGAGGAGGGTACTCGTCGTATATACTATAATTCGAATCTGGGTAATGAATCATTGAGTAACAGTGAGAACATGGCCGAGAATGCAGCCCGTGCTTGGAAGTTCTCTACTAGAAGGTGATGGAAAATAATGGGAAAATAATATTTGGGAAGGATAAAGGATGAAGATTACAGTAGCTATTTTATTCTCTTACAAAGAAATAAAATAGAATAAAATTTATAGAAGCTGAGTCGAGGAAAGAGTCTGTCACAGATCGTTGGGCAGGCCATCTGGGAGCAGGCCAGGCTAGCTGACTGTTGGATGAATAGGCAACTCTTTCTTATTCCTTTTTAACCCATGTGTATTAGGCCTATTCTTTCCTTCACTCTCATATTTTTATTTCAAGCCCGTAGTTATATATCTTAAGTTGAACAAGTCTTGTGGCAGTTCTATTTTCTTGCTGAACGTCTTTATTCATGGGGGAATTCTCGTAGTTTCTGTTATATAGATTTGGGAACTGATTTTCACCTATATAGATATATATATTGATCATTCTTGAGGCTGAGAGATTGAGAGAAAACAACCTTCTTCTTTCTTCTTCTTGAGCACTTGATTCTTTTGTCTTCAACCAATCTTTGCGCGTGTGTTCGTATCGATTGGTGTCTGCGTAAATCCTTGGGAGCAATCATCTTGTGGGACTAACACACTTTTGTCGGCCTAAATCGCTTTTAAGGCAGTGGTATTTAACCACGGCGCAGCTTCGTCCAATTCTTGAGTGTTCTTGAGTTTGACTTTTATACAAACACCTTGTGTGCAGTTTTCTGTTGGTAGGTGATTTTCAGGTGCCTAATCTTACAATCTAAAAGCGATTTACGGCTTCATCTACTCCAAAGTCTTTGCCGCACTTATCCAAACTTGATCCTCTCGATGGGACAAACTACAAGAGATGGTCATAAAAGCTATTAATTTTCTTTGAAGCAAGGTTTTAAAAGGCATTTTTCGCCTCGAGGCGTTTTTTTATAGAGGCGCGAGGCGTAAGTGTCGAGGCGAACCGAGGCATACACTCGAGGTGTAAATAAGAAAATCACACAAAATCATATCTAATATCATAAAAATTTAAAAATAAAGTCTAAACAAGTTATAAGTCTTTAAAGTCTCAAATTTAACATCCTAATATTAAATGTTCATAAATTAAAAGTGCAAAAAATCCAAATTATCACCGGTTACTCCACGAGCATGTTAAAACCCTTCGAGAGGTGCGCCACTGCTGCTTCGAAGGTGCGCTGCTGCTGCTTCGGAGGTGCACCGCTGCCACTGCCTCGCCGGAGACGTGAGCCACTGCCGCTGCTTCGCTGGAGTGGTGGTCGCCTGGCTGCTTCTTAGGGTTGAAGGTTGGGAAGCTTTTTCTATGTATGCGACGTAATTTACCAAGAATCTACCCTAATTTTAATTCTAATTGATATTTTATTATTTAATTTATTACATTTGGGACAAGCCCATTAGAAATTGTATTAAATAAAAAAAAGCCCACTTGCTATTTATTGAAAAGCCCATCCATTTCAGCCCAAAATCAAAAAAAACCATCAAAAGTTTCTTCCTGCATGAGGCGTCCGCCTCAGAAGTGCCTCGACCTCCTCGACGAGCCTCGAGGCGCAAGCCTCGCCAACACACATGAGGCGCTGCCTCAGGGGCGGTTTTTACCCGAGGCGTACCGAGGCGCGCCTCGAGTACGCCTTTTAAAACCATGCTTTGAAGCATTTGAAGTGGATTATGTCCTATTCAATGAACTTATCCCTGCAACAACAAAATCAACATCTGCATCTGCCTTTGATGTTGCAGAATTGGATGAACCCTAAGCCTGCAGATGCTGCCATGTATATATACAAACATTAATGATAGCTAGATAGGGTGTATGTATGTCCCTTCCTTAATATTGTGTATCATGGAGGAG
>JAPKLX010001985.1:5472-16162 GCA_026898415.1 Leonotis leonurus | reverse complement strand
CCCCCCAATATGGTAAAGGAACATGAGATTGAAAATAGAGACTTCTTGCCACATTCAAGAGGTGTTGGTGCTTTCTCTCCACACGTGCATTTTGTTGTGGAGTGGCCACACAAGAATGTTGGACAACAATGCCATGTTGTGAATACAAATTAGGCAAATGGAACTCAGTCCCATTATCACACCTTATGACTTTTATTTTGGTGTTAAAATGAGTAGAAACTTGAGTGATGAAATTAGAAAGAACAGATGCTACATCAGATTTTGCAACAAGTAAGAATGTCCATACAAATCGAGAACAATCGTCTACTATGGTAAGGAAGTATTTATGACCCTGAGTAGTAGAAGGAAAAAAAGGACCCCATACATCGCAATGTACTAAGTCAAAAACATGCTGACTTTTGGAATCAGATTTAGGAAAAGGCAACCTACGTTGTTTAGCTAAAGGACATATATCACATACATCGTGTTTGGAAGAAGAAAATTGTAAAACATCATACAACAGGTTCAATTTGTCTGTGGATGGATGCCCGAGGCGATTGTGCCACAAGTTCGCTGAATGAATAGCATGAACCGAAGGAGGAGAAGATTTGGTAGTAGTGAGAATATAGAGATTTCCTACTCGATTACCCATCCCAGTCTGCTTCCCCGTTGAAGCATCCTGAAGAAGACAAGCATTCTGTGTAAATAGAACTTGACATTTATTGGCTGAAATAAGACAGCTGACTGAGAGAAGATTAAAAGAGAAGGAAGGCACAAATAGCACTGAAGTTAGGAGTATTTTAGAGGAAATTTGAACAGAACCAACTCTTATCACAGGCACCTTCTGATTGTTAGGCAATGTGACAAAACAATTGTCCATAGGTGTAGATTCAACAAACTGATCAAGAGAGCTACATACATGATGCGTTGCTCCAGTGTCGATTAACCAATTATATGAGCATGAAGCAACATTAATCAAAGGAGTATTAGAGAGCATACCACTAAAAGAGCAGTTAGGATCTGTAATACCACAGTCAGACTTAGATGAATCTTGTTGAGAAATAGATTGGGTCTGTAGTTGATTCTGAAGTAGAGAAATAAGTTGTTGGCAATACTCATTGGAGAGTGGAGTTTGAGGAGTAGGCATATCAGGTGCACTCGAGACATGATTCACATTATGTGTTGTCTTGGGAAAGTTGCCACGTAAAGTTTCCCTAGAACGAGGCTTGCCTTTGTTGAATCCCGGTGGATAGCCATGAAGTTGAAAGCATTTATCAACTGTGTGATTAGAACGACCACAGTGAGTACAATGAAGTTTGTCACGACCACCTCCACCGCGATGTCCAGTACCTTGAGACGCATTTGCAAACGCCCCACCAGACTCACTCATACTATTTTGAGGTGAGATTAAAGGAAGAGAAGGGCCACCAATGGATCGTTGACGTTCCTCCTGAATTGCAAGAGCAAAAACTTTTGAGATGGAGGGTAGGGGCTCCAGCTGCATCAACTGAGAACGTAGCTGAGCGAAAGAGTCATTCAACCCAATAAGGAATTGCATGGTGAATTCACATTGTTGATGATCACGCCATTTTTTAGCACTATTGCATCTGCAATTACCACACTCACACCAAGAAATGGGTTGAAAACTAGCGAACTCATCCCAGATAATTCGCAAACTCATATAGTAGGTATTTACATCATTTGCACCTTGACTAACTGTGAAGAGCTGCTGCCACAACTGGAAAATACGGGCGCTATTGCCCTCCGAGAATCTATCGCGCAGATCAATCCAGATTTGCGAAGCATTATCCAAATACAGAATACTCGATCGAATTTGTGAAGTAGTAGAATTGCGTATCCACGAGACTACCATTCCATTGCATCTGACCCAGTTGGCGTAAGAAGGATCAGTTGGCGGAGGCTTGGCTAAAGAACCGTCGATGAACACAATCTTGTTCTTTGCGAGTAATGCCGTACTCATAGATCGGCTCCAACTGATATAATTTGGGCCAGAGAGAGGCTCTGTAACAAGGATGGCGCCTGGATTGTCGTTTGAGTGTAGATAAAGGGGGCTGGATGGATCTTCAGGGAATGTCATGACTTCTTTGTTGTTGCGCACCATATCGTCAAAATACCAAGGAGAAAGCTAGGCGGAATACGTGTTTTGCAGCTCTGATACCATGTGGAAATATAGAGAGAGAATGTAGAAAGAAGAAATCATTTTATTGAAGATGATATATTGAATACAGAACTTCACAAATGCAGAGTACACTTGTTTATATAGAAGATGAATCAACATACACCTTATAGTGTGGATAACTAACACATTCTACCAGAATAACCGTGCACCCAAATTATTCGAGCTAATCTCTGAACTAACTTTTCTAACTGACATATTATTACTCCTAATATGAAAGAGGATAAATTTTAGGGTTGGAGTAAGAAATAAACCATTTTTACGTATGAGATGCGATCATCAATGTCTTATTTTGGATAAAAAAAAATTAGGGCAACAAATATGAGGGTAAAAAAGTAAAATTTTATTAGTCTACGAAACAAGATATGAATTTTATGAAAGATGATGATCTTTACTACCAAACAATAGATAACATAATAATTCTTTTAACGAATTTTGTAACTTTTGGGGGTTCAATTATTTCTAATTATTTGAATGTTTAGCTTGCTAATATCTGTACGTTTATGTTTCTTTAGAACAAAAAAGAGAGAGAAATTAAAGCCCATTTTCCAATATTAGATCCAAGCCCAGAAGCTTTGGAGTGGAAATACTCAAGTAAAGAACTATTTTCCTCAAAAAGTTTGTTTTCTTTTAAACCAAACGTTTGTTATTTTTTTCGGTTGTAAATTATTAATTGTTAATGTGTCATGTTTAGTTTTGAGCGATAAACTTGATAAAATATAAATTTTAGTACATAAGATTATTAAATTAGTTTAAAATTGAACAATTCATTATTTATGCATCAAATTAAATATTAGATTAGCATGTATTGTCTTTAGCAATCAATTATTTCATACAATTAAACGTCACCATAGAGTATATCTAAGTAATTAATTTATTATATTATCTAACAATTTCAAATTTCTCTACTATCAGTTAGGTGCATATGAAAAGGAAATTATGTATGAGAAATGAAAATAAATCTAGGTCATCAATCTATTAAAAAATCAATGATTGGGATTGAATAAATTTAATTGAAATATTTTTCATACTTTTAGGAATGTGAAAATTAATTTTTAAATTAAAATTAATTAGTTTGTTGAGATGATAATAACTATTAATTTATTAAAATAGTTAATTAATATATTTTCCCATTTTTCATTTAAATATTCTTTCTTATAGGATACAAAACTATAGCCATATTCTTATACAAGTAGTCTTGCTATTTATATTTTTAATGTTCAATCAATTCATTAACATTTAATGAGAATAAGATATTTCTTTGGGTTTCCTCTGGCATGGGTCAACTAAAAAACAGCTTCAGCAATCGATATAGTTTATATATAAATAAAATGTATAATATTGTAAGACATTCACTTTGAAGTTCAATTTTGGATGCCTTGTTTAATAAGATGAAAAGAAAATGAAGAGCAGTAAGTATCAAATGAGGCATTTCAGCTCCATCTATTTAATTGCTATACTGAAATTATTCTTATTCATCACTAATCAATAAATGGGTGGGTCAATTCATTTATTAAATTTAATACCATGAAAGTTTTATTTGTTCACTCATGATAGGAGTGTTAATCTATAACCGATTCTCGAAAAAAATCTGTATCAAATTGAGAACGGAATTAATGAGTATCAATTTTTTTGTAAATAATTTGGTGACCAATTCTTACAATTTCGATATCTAAATAATCAGTACCAAATTGATATCATATTGGGTACTAGTTTTTATATTACATATTAAAATAAAATAGTTTTTATTTATTTAATATTTTATTAATATTACAGATTAAAAATACAATATTTATTTGATTGAATTTAAATATATTTATATCATATTGTTGAAAAATATAAATGTCGGATTGTTGTATAACTTAATTTTTTTTAATTTAAAATAAAAATAAATAAATAATTGACTTCTTAACGAGTTTTATCGATTATACAATACATAATCGGTCGATAATCAAATAGAATCATCAAGCCCAATATTTGATTCTATAAAAGATACTTCATCCGTATCATTAAATATGGCTTGATTTGACAAAATTTATAAAAAAAATAATCAAAATAAGTTAATTAGCGGAGTCGTACCTCATAATTTTTTGATTATGATGACACGATTAAATGATTCTGGTTAACTGAAACTATTGACGCTTGTAACCCCCCCACATAATATTTTTGTATTTGATCATTATTAAAAAAATAAAAACAACATTGTTAGATGGGACAACTCAATTCTCAATGGTTTATTGGTATTGATGGAGGAATCTACACTGAAATTGATGACTTGTGAATAATTGACATTAAGGATTTGAACACGTTCCATTACACTTGTGTGACAACTATAAAAAGTTAGTACAATTGCGTACGAATAAATATATATTATATGCTTTATTAATAATATTTAATGATGTTTTTTCAAAGTGCACTTTAAGTAAATTCGGTGCTTTAAATAGTTTGCAAACCGCTTAGAGAAATGGAAATAACACCCCACAGAAAAGTACAAGTAAAAGACAAGAAAAAATAAAGAGAACTCCCTCAATGGTGTAAAAAGGAAATAATATAGTATAATAGTAATCGTTTTTTATTTGTATTTTTGATGATATAAGATTTTTATCTTTAGTAGGTTGAAAAGAGAAAACAAAATCAAGAAAGAAGGAGAGGTGTTTTTTATGGTCCCAAGTAGTTAGAGCACAGCTAATATTATTCATTAAATTGGTATAGTCAAATGCATCTTCAATAGTTGGTAATTATGAATAAATTAATAACTCGTTGTTTTTTAATATTAATATAAAAGGAGGTCCAAAGTTTGAATATCTGTGGATACAATTTATATATGCTTTCATGTTGAAAACGTGAATTTCTGTATTTGTTGTTTTACTCTCCTCTCATGACTATTGACTGACTAGTTGATTTAAATTGAAATTTGAGCTCTTTATTTTCTATTTATAACAACTAGCTACGTCCTCTTACATAACATATGTATCAAATGTACACATTAAAATGTTTGTAATACAAAACAATTACAACTCCATTACAAATTTAAATCGCAATCTTCAATTTACAATTTCCATTACATGTTTTTGGGACAGCTAATCGGATGTATAAATATGGGAAAATGGAAAGTGCAATTAATGTGATTTAATTTGTTCTTGCTTCTGAAAGCTTTCTCTCTATGTTTTTTAATAAGTGATCTATTTTATTTTTTAAAACATATTAAAGAAAATATATTATTTATATTAATATTCTTATTGATTTATTTGTCTTTCAAAATGTTGTGTTTGTACATTTAATTGATAAATGATAGAGTGAGAAGAATGTAATTATTTTATTCTAAATTCTTGGGATAAGACACCTAATAGAAAATAATTTTTTTTTAGAGAAATAAGACATTTGAAAAATGTGATTCTAATCTATATTACTTACTATATAAATATTAAATAATGCATATGCAGCTGGACCAGACTATTTAAGTTGGCATATTCCTTTTATTTATTTTTTCTCTTTTATGATAGAGATTTATTTCGCTCACTTGGAGGCTTATTTTTAGTGTCAGTTCTTGATAAATGTAAATTTCTTCTAACAAATAATAGGGTTAATATACCTAAATAGCCATTTCTCAAGCTAATTAGTAAATATTAGCCACCTCAAACAAATTATGTCAATAATAGCTATTTTTCCTGTAAATTTACAAATTTAACCTTAAATATCATAATTAAATTTAATGATCATAATTAAGTCAAACATTAGTCGGCAGTTAGTCGATGGTTACCATGTTAACAAATATTGATATTTCTCTTACAAAATCCATTCCTCTCTGTCTAATTTCACAAAACCATCTCTTTGATTCACTCTGTCTCTGAATCTGAGAACAATGATAAAATCACATATGTAATTACATTTAGCTTCAATTTACACAACAAAATTACACGAGCATAAAACCACATATGTAATTACATTTAGCTTCAATTTAGACGACAAAATTACACGAGCATAACACCACATATGTAATTACATTTAGCTTCAATTTACACAATAAATTACACGAGCACAAAACCACATATGTAATTACATTTAGCTTCAGTTTACACGACAAAATTACACGAGCATAACACCACATATGTCATTACATTTAGCTTCAATTTGCACAACAAAATTACATGAGCACAAGTTCTTGTGATGTTCTCTACTCATGAAGAAACAAAACAAAACAGTGTATCTTATATTCTATCACACTTCAGTTAGAGAAACATATATGTACAAACTCGAAACAGAGCATTCACGTGATAATCAAAAACAAAATCACTATTTCTAACAATGACAAAAATGCTAATATCGACATCATAGGAGAAACCCACAGATAAAATTATACAACTGTGACTATATGCAATACCATACTCTGACAAAATTCGAAGATTACTCACCTGTTCTGGAGCTTCTTTATTTGGATTTCCTTACCCTTGACAACCTCGTTTTCTCTTGTAATGACGTAACGGAAGCGTCTCAAAATCATCGTCAGTTTCACTAGTGACCTCTCGGTTTTCCTCCATGGAGAACAGGATCGTGGTGAAGTCGATTCGAACAGGTTGGAGGTGATTGAAGGAGGTGGATTTCTATTTCACAAAATCGATAGGTGTGATTGTGCGCCTGGAAGTAGTTGAAGCGTTGCTGAGAATTGAAGGCATTCAAATAATTTGAACCGCCTAATTAATGTGGAATTAGAGAGAAACAATGCTGAAGAGGTTTAAGGAAAGGGTATAATTGTAAGTATGGCCATTTTTTACTTTTTTTTTTTTAGGTGGCTACTATTTACTAAAATGTTTCAAGATTGGCTAAATATGGGCTTGCCTCCAAATAATATGTATCGAATTTAAGTATTTTATAACCCGATTTATGTAATTTAAAGGTTAATGTAATCTAATTTTTTCTAGTAAAATTAATACAAGTTTGTTGTCCAGTTAATTTGTATATGCTCATAATGCAATAAAGACTTTTTCCTCAAATTTTATTAATTATTATTTATGGTTTAATTAACTACTCTTTCCATTTAAATAAGCATGACACGATATTTTTTGATATATTTATTAATGATAATATATAAAATAGTGTATATGTAATAAAAATGATAGAACCCACAATTTTTGGAGAAGATAATTTTTGTTATTTTTAGAATGTACTAAATTTATTGAGACAACGAAAAAAAATTATGTCAGGTTTAGTGGGACAAATAAATTATTTTTTATAAATTAAAAAGTAAAAATTGAAAATTTTAATTACCTAATAAATATTAAAATGAATATTTATTTAAACATTAATAAATTTTATTACGAGATACTTAATTATTAATTCATGTCATATTATTACATTAAACTTTGATATGTAAAGTCATGTCAGCCTTGTTTAGGTAAGTGTTGATGATGAATTATGCTTTATTCCTCTATGATGAGTGTATCGAAAAGAAATCATCATGAGTATTAAGAAAAATATAAAAAATATTTTTTTATGGAGAAATATACACACAGTGTGAATATATGTGTGTGTATAGGTGTGATTTTAATAAGTCCAACATTTGCAGAGAAGCGTGGTCCTTGAAGTTGTTTCAGTACGGATTGAAACATAATTAATTGTTGTCTTCCATTTTGTTACATTTTGACCGTGATATTTTAGTGTAGTGCTTTGATTTTGGATAAAATAGTGTATTTAGTAGAATTTATGTATCACTTATTTTTATTTAATTAAGATATATGTTATAGATAGAAAATTTAAAGTGTAACAAACATTGATGGACGTTCCAAAAGGAAATGCATAAATTGATAGAAATTTAATAGGAGGGGACTACATGCCACAGTATTGCAGTATTCCAGAAAATAAATCTCACTTCTGCTATAATGCTATTGTATTTATCAAATAATTAACTATAAATTTGTACGGATATAAATAAATAGATAGATAAAATTAAATATGAGTAGGTAGGTATTTGAGGGCATTAAAAGAACATGAAGCTCTTAAACAGTACCATATAATGATACAAAACCCTAGCTAGTATTAAGTCTATCAAGTTCTTGACATGTGACAATAGCTTTTAATTTTACATATTGTACTGCATCCCTACCTTCTCTACATTACCCCCAATCCCCAATTGGTTTTTCATAACTTTAATAAGACTTAACTACATACGAATATACAAACTAAAACACATTTTGATTATTAACTCAATCAAACTAAATTGGCGAGAAAGGTTAAAACTTAGTCTAAGTTAAAATTCTAGCCAAATTGAGTTCTATGTTGGCATCGAAAATTATCTACAGCGCTTGCCCTATACTCGGTTCCACGTATAATCCGACTCAATTACATTATCATTGAGCGTTCGAGAACAAAATTGATATAGTCATAGTCGGATAATATTATGCACCATAAAAACTTATTTAAGTATTAATTAATGTTATTGGATTATTTGGCCAATGATTATTTTTACTTTTGAATAATTAGAAGCATAGTAACTTAAAAAAGTATTCAACTTTACAATCAACATATGAAATAGACCAAAAATAAAATTTTCTAGTATTTGGTTTGGTTTGTCCTCTAGAATATCCTCGTACATATAATGTACTACTATAATTTTTAAATTTTAAATTGACATAATTATATGAGAACCGCAGATGGGACTTTTGCACTGATCTTATATTTAACTGAGTATATATGTATATATAGTTGATTGATTACATATTCTTAATGAAGTTGGATGATGTGGATATTAATAGTTCCAAAAAGTTGAGAATATGATATATGAAGAAAGTCTAAAAAATATAGTAACTCTAAGGAAGAATGAGGCCAACATAAAAGGGTCAAAAAGAGAGCAAAAGCTCACATGCAGAGGGAAAAGGGTAATGACTAATGAGAAAAAGACAAATTTTCTTCCTTCTCACCCACTCAAACTTTCAAATTTGACGTACCAAGTCCATTGAATTTGAATATACACCTTTTAATCGGACAAAATTTGTAATAATGATTTTATTTTAATAAGAATGTCCCATCAAATTTGAGTATTATTTTAGCGAGAATTATGAAATCTATCCACTTTGAATTTTTGTATTAACAAAATACCCAAAACATTGAAATACATATAGAAAATACTCATTTTCATTAAAAAAATATATATATCTTACACACTCTTACACATTCTTACACAATTCTTGCACATTTTTTGAGAAATAATTGTGCACTTGATTACAATATAATTTTTGGACTATTATGTTTGTTTGATATATATAACAACATAGATGCTTTGAATAAATATTATTTGATATATATAGCATAAGACTCCATTGTATGATTATTATTCAAAACATTCCAAACCAAATTCAAAACACTCCCAAACAAAACAAGAGGTTGTTGAAACCATTCTACTCGAATTATCTCGTATCTGGCATAAAACAGAGTGATCTCGAAGATAAAAATCGGGTAATTGCATTTAAATGTTGCTATTGTTCACATAAACCTTGAACCGCTAGATGAAGAGGCATGGACCGCTCGGACCTCTCGTAGTCACTCTAGCGGTCCATGGTACTTCATCTAGCGGTTCATGATGGATCTTGTAGTCGATGATATTTGTGAATGTTTTAGTATATTGGTTTAGGTAAATTCAATATTATTACTATGTTTACATGAAAATGTTATTTTGATATTTGTAATAGATTATATGTGTTTCATGTTGCTTAATTTAACTTAATATTATGATTTTCGTGTACTATAATGATAAATGAATGCATTTACGGTTGAACCGCTAGATGAAGTACCATGGACCGCCAGGGACATACCCAAAATACACCTAGCGGTCCAAGGTGTTTCATCTAGCGGTTCATGCATAATAGGTTTTATATCATGTATGTTATTGTTTATCTATATCTTATACGTTGAAAAAGTATTTTTGCATAAATTTTAGATAAAATCCGAATGCAATTGTGTATAATTTCATTTTCAATTTGTAGATGATGGATTGTCAAATTGTGAACGTTAAGTTCGGAGGTTATTGGGTTGATTGTAGCTACGTGAATGGACGGGATCAGATTGCAGCACTTCCTAGAAACGCCATTTCGATCTATAATCTTAGATTTTGCATTAACAACATGTTGATGTCGCCGGGGAGAGAGTATGAAATTTATTACTTGTCGGCATTGCGGAGTGGAGAAATGATGAAATATACTTTGACAAACGATGCAGAATTAGTTTCTTTATGCATGAACGTTGGCAGTCCTACGGTATATGTTAGTTATAGCAACCAATCTTCGTTTGATATGGGTGGAGCTTCACAAAGTTCAAACCTGAATGATGAACTAGAAAATATCAGAAGGTTTGCAGCTTCGACAGATTGGTTTGATGATTACTACCCTTCAGACATGAACTTCGGTTCGACTAGCAGAGTAAATGTGATTTCGGACTTGAATGAAGCTTGTTATGGATATGATCAGGGTGAAGATCAGTATCAGGGTCAGGGTGAAGATCAATATCAGGGTCAGGGTGAAGATC
>JAPKLX010001094.1:14602-27293 GCA_026898415.1 Leonotis leonurus | reverse complement strand
AAACCTCACAGAGGCGAACGAGTTCATTCAACTCATGAGTTCAGATCCAAGTTTCAACATAGACAAACAACTCAAATTAATTTGATATTTGAACAATTATATGAATTTATGCGTGGTTTTTTTGATCGTTTGTGTATAGAACATGTAATCGTTTATCTACGCCTACTTTAGTTTGCTAAAAAAAATATTCAACACTTTGTCATTCCTGCAATTTATATATCATTTTGCGTATCTTAATTTGAGTATTTTTCAGTTATAAGTTTGAGTTGATCAATTCATTTTGTTAAATTCGTAATGTTCATATGAGTTTGAATGTAAAATGCACAGTTATATTCTAAATATATGCATAATATTATACGTATATATGTATTATAATGTTTTATACTATAAATTGCGTGTTAATTGATTATGTAATGCATATGTAAAAGATGTGTAATGCATATTAATTATTATTCTGATGCATGAATATATTATTTATTATGGCTTGACATTTTGAAATTGCAATGCATTCATGTGTTCATTATTATGCATTATGTATAATTATATAATGCATAACCAAATATAACATATCTAAATACACATAACAATCAATAAAATTGCAAAACATTATAAAAACGTCAGATTCTTGTAAAAAAATGGACATTCAACGCTACGTAATCTAAAATTAAATTGTTTCAAACTTCTTTTGCTCCCGATGAGCGTATCTTATCACAATTTCTCGAATCATGATGCGCCATCTGCTTACAATTACCACATCTCCTTTTTGGCTTGCTTGCTTTGAGTATTACTTTCTCCTTTCTTGATTTAAGCCTACTCTCACTTCCTTTGGTCTTGACAGGGTCTGGTGGATGTACATCAACCGTGTTAGGAACTTTAGCTCCGTAATACCTCTCAAAAATGCTTTGTTTTCCAGCATACATTGTATTTTCTGGAATTCTACTTTCATACTTTTCTCTAAGCATGCGTAGATCCTGAGCAACCTCAACCATCAAATAATCCGAACCTTGAACATTGTCAATCATCGAATAGAAATCAGAGAAAATATCTTTCAGAACATTCATGTTTCCCCTATCCACACTTATTCCACGTGACATGCTCTGCTTCTGTTTAAAGCATGCAAATTTTGTCCACCTTGGCACAATATACTGTTCCGGAATCTTTTTAGTCTTCATGTTCTTCAATACAACCAACACATGACGACACATAAGGCCTCGCCGAACAAAACGTTTACAGGAGCATCTTGTATCCAGGCTTTCAAACTCATGAACAACATGAAATAGACTATATTTATGATCATCCACGTCATGAACATTACCTCCGGCTGTTTCGATGATTCTTCTAATCAAACATGAATTCATAGCATAATGAATTTGCCTCTGCAGGTCGTAGAAGATCTTGTGTGTGTAAATAGACGCACCATGTTTTTCCAAATCCCACTTTGTCTTGCACTCCGGAAAAGATGATTTGTCCAAGCTACTCAACTGATCGTGTGCATTGCGTTGTGCATCAATTTCTGTACTAAAATGCATAAAGAATTCAACAAGGTTTGAACCTTTATTCAAGTACGTGCGAAAAAAACTATTCTCGCTCTCAGACATTGAAGTTGTACGGAACAAACCACTCATCGGTACATCTCGGAAGTAAGCCGGTATCCAATGATTACGTAGAGAGAACATGTGTTTGAACCACTGGTCGTCTAATAATTCAAACTCCTCTAACACTGAATGCCAATGGTGTTCAAACTCGGGCGGCTCGATGTGATCAGACCATACAATCTCGTTAAGCTTCTTAGTGAAATCAGCATTCTCTTTCAAGCTCTTTGGAATCTTATTAGCAACCTTGCACATTATATGCCACATAAAAAAACGGTGTATTGTTCTTAGGAAAACACGTTCCACAGCAATCTTGATAGCTGGATCTTGGTCTGTGATTAATATACTTGGTCTTGCACCCATACATTCTTGGAACCTGTTGAATACCCATGAATACGATTCTACGTCCTCCGAGGTAAGAAGCACTGCTGAAAAATGTTACACACTTCCCATGATTGTCTTTTCCAGTGAATGGAGCAAAAATCATGTTGTAACTGTGATAAAAAAATAAGATGCATATTAATGAATTATATAGTGCATTTTTATAAAACGTATGGTGCATTTTAATTTATCAGGTACAATATAAAAAACAAGTAAACCTACTTATTAGTACAATATGTTGCATCAAAAGATACAACATCGCCAAACGCATTGAAATTGCTTTAAGCATGCTTGTCTGCCCAGAACAGACTCGTTAGCTTCTCACTTCCATCCACAGAATATTCGAATGTAAACCCATTGCACACCTCCTTTTGCTTTTGCATTTTATCCAAAATAATCTGGGCATCAACGCCAATAACAAACGCACGGAGATCACGCTTGAAATTTTTAAAATCAGACAAGTTGCACCCAACATCATCATAATTACCAACCAACTCTCTAAAGAGGCAAAAACAACGCATGGGTCCTATATTCACCATTGCACTGTGATGTCCCGTTATTTTATTAGTAGTTATTTTGTATTGAAAATCGAGATAATAAAATTTCGTTTATAAATAAATATCGATTAGCTAATTGATATTAGTAGCTATTGTTTTCGTGCACATTATAGTCTTTGGAGAAATGATAATTATTATGTAAGCTCGTTTAGATAATGAGGTTATTTAAGAAGACGAACTAAATACTTCTTGCGGTGAATAATCGATAGTTAAAGTTCGATAAGATAAATAAAAACCTATGCAAGGGCAAGTCAAGTGCCTTATAAATTAGTTAGATACTAATTTTAATTACCTAGAAGAGGCTATAACAATTAGTAGTATAGTTATATACCATAGAAGGGTACATTAATTAGCATTAATAAAGGAATGATGTATGAAAAAGATTATGGTTTATAACTCTTATTAATCAATTGATTAAATTATTACAAGTGAAGATGTATACTTATAAAATTATAGTATACTAATGTTACGATAATGATGTACTTAAGTTGTATATAATTAGAAAATAGTATGTTAACTAATGGTATTATGTATAATGATATTAATTGCATTTATGAAATCAGATATACTATATAATGCTAATAATTTACAATAGGTAAATTCGTGTGTATATACATAATTACAGATTAGAGGATAACAAGTTACAATTAGAAACCATCGAGTACTAGATTTATAGAAAGAAGAGATTCATGCATGCACCTAGAACTACTAAGATAAGAAGTGGAAAACCAAATCTGCAGAGTAGATTTGATTCACAGTATTTATGGGAGAAGACCACACGTATATACTACAATAAGTCATGGCTTTTTGTTACATCATATTAAAAGGAAGAGAAGGAAAAGCAGATTTAGTTAAGGCAAAAAGGAGTCAGGAACAGCATGGATGCAGGTTGAGGAAGCAGCATTTCACTCTTCCTACTCTCCACAATCGATTCTCTGCACCATAGGATATAATATCACATTAATATACAGCCCAAAAGTCAACATATTCAGGAACATATCAATGCAACACTTGAGTTATAGACTGTGAGATAGATATCTAGAGTGAGTGATATAGATGATCTATGGGATAGATGCAAACTAACTAGCAGTTTCCTACTTATACGCATAGAAGTCATAAGAGAAACACTTCTCCATATCTTAAAAGAAATCAGTTTTCACATACACCAAAACCTTACGAAGAAACTCCTATCCACCAAGAAGTCATTCCCATTAAGAATCATATCCACCAAGAAGTCATTCCCATTAATCCTATCCACTAAGAAGTCATTTCCATTCAGAATTTTCAGAAATAGTGAGGTAAAAACAGACCTCAAGCTTTCAGTTTTGCCTTCTTTATAGAATTAGGTGAAGAGTTTAAAATGGAGCTAAGCATGCAGAACATAGAACTTCAAATATGTATTCAAATATGATTCAGAACTTAAAACATAGGTGCACTGATTTCAGAACATAGATATAACTGTATTAGGTGTGTGAGTGTACACGGTTCTATTCTAGTCTCATTCCTTAGCATTTGTCCAAGACTTTCTGTTATCTTAAAACTGTGTTACTGAATTTATAAAAGGAAAACTGAACCTTAGACCCCATCTTCTTCTAAACTTAAAGAACAAAAAAAAGTAAGAAGAAGTTAGAAGCTTATAAATGTTAAGTCAGAATTTGCATGCCTAGAGATTAGAAAACTGAGAAGCTTAATTAGATCCTAATTTGTTTAGAAAGCCACACACAGATTCAGAACACACATACTGATATATATGTATTCAGACTCCAGAACAGAACACATAGACTTTCATTTCTATATATATATATATATATATGAAGATTCTGATTTTTAGAACTGGACTTACGTTTATATTATATGCAACCTCCAGAAGCATAATCAATACTCGTTTACCTCCATAATAAGAAACCAACTCAAAAGTATTAAATCTCAGAATTTAAAGACAGAAAATACCTCACGCAGCAACAAATCTCCAGAACCCTTCCAACGTATGAATCAGAACAAGACCAACAACCAATATATATATCCCTCAGCCAAGAATAAGAACAAAACAAAGTCAGTACTCGACTAAATCTTTAAACAAATCAGAGTTTGAAAACTCTTAAGTAAACTGAAGTTTATTCCATTTCACAAACCAGATTCAGAATAGAACTATGATCTAGCCAAATGTTTAACACAGAAACTTGAAAGAGTTTTGATCATACAGAAAATGATGAATTAAAATTTAAATACAAAGATTTCAGATTTGAATCCCAAAATTTGAAATCAGAACCTGTCAAATTTCTGAAACCAAAAAGGTGAAGGAGGAAAGAATATACCATATAAAACCGAAAATACAAGAACAGAACTAAAAGATTACCTTTAAAGGAAAAGCCCAGGGACTACAGTCTAGAGAACTCCGACGAACACCCCACCGTCCAAATACCTTGCTGCAGATCGAGAGACAGGGCAGAGAGTAATGAATTAAAAGAATTAGGAAGTTTAGAACCACTTTCAGAAGAAAAACCTAAATCTAAGCATGCAGATTCACGAGATGAAATTTCAAGATGCAGAAAGGGAGAATCGAAATCAGTAAGTGAAATCTAGGTTTTCAAAACAGAAAATTTAGATCTTAAAGAACTAAAAATTGGAAATAAAGAGAAGAGGGAAGGAATACCTCATAGTGCAGAGGCGAGGAAGACAGACGATAGACCGAGATGAGGGAGAAATCGAGAGACCGAGAGACAGACGAGAAAGAGATGGAGCAGGGAGAGATGGCAATGACTGCTGCTGCATTTCATCCTAGAGGGAGTTTCAGCGAGAGAGGGATGAAGAGGGATTGATGTCTGTGTTTGAGAGGAAGACAAGAACGAGAGGCGAGGGAGAAGAGGAGAAGTAGGGTGAAATTATACTAGGGTTTGATTCGAATGGGGAAATAAATCGAATGGGCTGAAGTAATAAATCAAATGGGCCAACAATTAAAATGTAAATGGGCTGAATTATATGATGATAGATTGGGCTCGATTTTAAATAGTTATGGGCTTAATTATGTATAGTGGGCCCAGATTGGGTATTAAAAAAAAATGGGTATTAAGAATGGATTAAGTTATCCTTAATTATGGTTTAATAATAATATTAATCTTTGGATTAAGTTAGTAATTAAAGGGATTGGATATAAATAGTTAGATTAAATCCAATAAATTAGATCTATTAAGTTATGAAATTAGTAGTACTTTTATTTAAATGGTTATAGAAATCTTTAAGTACTCGAATCTTAGTCGAGTGAAAAGATTAGAATAATTGATGGGATAATAGAATATTATTTCATTTTCTAGATGAAATAAATTTTATACTCACAATGAGTATTTTTCTCTTAATTACGATTAAGGTTCAGCAAAAGGGAATTTCAGTCGATCTGCACCAGATTTTCGTTAGACGAAGAAGCATATCAGGTAGGCTTTCTTTTACAAATCAAATCGTATGCGTTGTACCAAATTGCTATTTTAGCTTTAGAAATGCTTTAGAATTTAAAAATGTTATGAAGTATTGCATTGTCGAAAATATTTATATTTTGGTATGATGCGTATCTGTTGAACAATTAATCGATTTCGGGCCTTTAAAGATTTATATCTTTACGGTTAGTGTACACCAGGGACCGTGAGTCATCTTAACAGGTTGGCCGGTTCAGTGTTCGCGGAAAGTGGCCACTTTCCCGACACCCAGAATTACAGATATGTATGATTACTCCAGAACTTAGACTGCGCAGTCGAACGTTTAAGATCCACAAGGACTTTAGTGAACATAGGTTCTTTAGTGACAAAAATCCCTATGTTGCACTGTGTTACGGCAATGGCAAAAAATTTTGTACGAATGTGATTTCGGCACGTGTTTACTGAGTACTTTCGTACTCAGCCCTGCATATATTTATAAATGTGCAGGTTAAGTCTTGATGACGAAGTGGAAGGCTCAGCGGTAGTTTTGTCAAACTTTAAATGTTTACTCTCGGTGATTTATATGTCGTCATACATGTAAATCTAGATATTGATCCAGTTTCCGCTGCCAGACTTTGTTTAAATTCAAGAACTTATCAGATATCTCTTTTGGCTTCGAACTATGTATTTCCGTTTATGTATTTGGGTTTTTCGTGACACCAAATTCTATCGAAATTTCCATCTTTTGTGGTAAGTTTTCATGTTTCGTCCAAGTATAAATGCTTACGTTTCTTTTCGTTATCCGCACTCTATTCCGAGTCACGTTTTCCTCGATTTTACTTAGAGAAGTGAAATGGGGACGTGACATGCACAGTTCAACATAAAATTCTGATGGCCAACATCAAACTTTCTGTGCACCTTCATAAACCTTTTGAATTCAATAGACATCATATCATGATTATGTGCCTCAACAAAAGCTTTAACACGATAACCATCTGCAGCATTCAAAAATAGTATAATTCTAGCCCTACAATTTGTCCGACTGGACAATCTACGTCTTTTCCTATCATTCTCATCTAAACGGTCAACATTCTTTAAGCCTTCACGATTGCACAACACGTATCTGGAAATAATTGAACCATCTTTAGCCCTTGTCATGGTACCATGCCGTATGTCGAACCCACATATTGCAGCATATGTTTTATAAAACTGGATACCATCTTCTAAATTTTTAAAAACTTGACCTACTTCTGGTTTCAAATTGTCCTCACACTTAGGTATATAAATATCTCCTTCATCTGAATTATAGAAATCTCCCGTACCTTAAAAACAATGATGAAAAACAGATATAAGAACACATACAAACCTAATAGACAAAACCTATATTATATTGGTGGAATATTCCATCACAACTTGATTGAAAAAAATAAATAAATATATAAATTCATAAAGAAAAAAAAAAGATACATGAGATGCCCCAAATCAATCCTCTCGGCTGATGAGAATCTAGGAAAGGATGGGCACTGCCATCTACATGAAAATTTCCAGCAGATAGATAGACACACCTATATTTACATAAAATAACATCTGACTTCAAGTCTATGAGCGAATACGATCAAAACTTATAGAATAGTACAAATCAGATCTTAGGTAGTACCAATCAGGTTTTAGTAGGAAAATGAAAATAGAAAAGGGGCCTCTACACAACAGATTTTGCTGTGCAGTACATGTCAGCAAAAAGGAAAGGAAAAAAAAATGAAGTGAAGTCTACATAGTACAGATTAAGAAGTTGATTAGAAGCTTGAGTTGAAGGGCAGCAGGCTCCATGAGGAAGGTGTCGGCTGAGAAGAAAGGAGCAGAACTGCCAACACACTCCACCCTCTGCAGGAAACAAATATGATTAGTTAACCATGAGATAAAACATGCAAAGCAGAATCGAACAAGAACCATTGGATTTACTCCTGTACCTCTTACCTCTATATAAAGAATAAATGTTAAGACTTGAATACACCAATATTAACTCACACGAAGTGCTGCAAAAATTGGAACTTGGCGAGGAGCACAGAGTGTGTAATAGAAGGGAAGAAGAAGTAATTGAAGCTGTAAAGGTAAATAACCTCCAACCTCCAGCAATTAATGTTCTTGTTCAAGTCTTCTCAATATATATATCTAGCTCATAAGACTTATATAAACTACATAGCTCCACTTCATCCTCTAAATACTAGAACATACAAAACTGGGCATGATTATGAACTTGAAAGCTTAAACTTAAACTTTGAACTTAAGGACTATAAACTGAAATTAAATGCTCCACAACCCAGAAAAAAAACACCGATACAAGACTGAGCATAAATTGAAGCTTAGATACTTAAACACTGAACTTAGGTGCTGTAGCTTTGAATTTAGAAAAAAAAAACATGACCTGAACATACGTAGGACATACTTCTAGGCCTAATTTCAATGCATAAGGTGAAAATTAGGCTACTGTGTAACCTATTTAGTAACACCCAACTAATAGAACACATACAATTCAACAATAAAAAGAAAGAAGATTTTCCTGTGAAGGTATGAAGCTCCCGAAGGGACAGAACAAGCACGGGCAGCAACTAGCTGTTGTCCAAAAGGACAGAGCTTCACCCATCTCATCCAACGTTAAGCCAAACCAGTCCCGAATGGTCCCGTTCGGACCCGAACAACCCCGAAAACTCTCGGACAGTCTCGAACTAGCTTCGAATCACCCCGAACCAAACCCGAACATCCCGAGCCAATCCCGAACAGCCCCACAATCAATCTAAAGATTTAAAACTCCCGAAGGATTAACTTAGTTCATGAAATTAGAAGAGGAACTGGGAATCTCCAAATATTATACGATAGATAAACCATAACTATATGGAGACTTAGACTCCAGAATGGACATGCAACAAAGCAATAAAAATAAAATCTTGAAATAAGAATAGCAAGAGAAAGGAGGTTACCTCAAGAACAGTAATGAGGCACGGCGGTGAGGAAGCTCCGAGGGAGAGACCGTCGGAGAGAGGCCTTGGGCGAGCGGAGCACGATACCGAGCTGTGGGAGGGCGGTGCGGGGTTGCGCGACAGAGAGAGAGCGGCGGAGATCGGAGAGACAGAGGTGTCGAGAGGGAGAGAAGTGGCGTGAGAGATGCAAGGGGACAGATGGTCTAGGAAGAAATAAGGGAGGAAAACGGCAGTGGTGTGGAGAAATAGGGTTAGGTTTAGTACTAGTTAAATAGAATTTAATTAAGATAATGATAATTAAGTTAATTATGAGCCAAGTTGAGAATCATAGATGGGCCAAGGATTTAATTCTGTATGGGCTGAAATGGTGAAATCTAATGGGCCAACATAATTAGTCAAGTGGGCTTAGATCTCACGTCCCCATTTCACTCCTCTAAGTAAAATCGAGGAAAACGTGACTTGAAATAAAAAATACGGGTAATGAAAGGAAAAGTAAGCGTTGATAATTGGATGAAACATGAAACGTACCACAATAGATGGAGATTTCGATAGAATTTGGTATCACTATCTAGATTTACATGTATGACGACATATAAATCACCGAGAGTAAAAACATTAAGAGTTTGACAAAAACCACCGCTGAGCCTTCCACTTCGTCATCACGACTTAACCTGCACATTTATAAATATATGCAGGGCTGAGTACGAAAGAACTCAGTAAACACGTGCCGAAATCACATTCGTACTAATATATTTGTCATTGCCGTAACACAGTGCAATATAGGGATTTTGTCACTAAAGAACCTATGTTCACTAAAATTCTTGTAGATCTTAAAAGTTCGACTGCGCAGTCTAAGTTCTGGAGTAATCAAACATATTTGTAATTCTGGGTGTCGGGAAAGTACACTTTCCGCGAACACTGAACCGGCCAACCCGTTAAGATGACTCACAGTTCTAGTGTACACTAGCCTTAAAAGATATAAATCTTTAAAGGCCCGAAATCGATTAATTGTTCAACAGATACGCATCATACCAAAATATAAAATATTTTCGACAATGCAATACTTCATAACATTTTTAAATTCTAAAGCATTTCTAAAGCGAAAATAGCAATTTGGTACAACGCATACGATTTGATTTGTAAAAGAAAGCCTACCTGAACTGCTTCTTCGTCTAACGAAAATCTGATGCAGATCGACTGAAATTCCCTTTCGCCGAACCTTAATCGTAATTAAGAGGAAAATACTCATCGTGAGTATATAATTTATTTCATCTAAAAAAATTGAAATAATATTCTATTATTTTATTAATTTTTTTCTAATCTTATCACTCGACTAATATTCGAGTACTTAAAGATTTCTATAACAATTTAAAATATTACTACTAATTTCATACTTAATAGATCTAATTTATTGGATTAAATCTAACTATTTATTTTCAATCCCTTTAATTACTAACTTAATCCATTCTTAATACCCATTTTTAATATAACCAATCTGGGCCCACTATACATAACTAAGCCCATAACTATTTAAAATTTGAGCCGAATCTATCATGATATAATTCAGCCCATTTACGATTTCATTTTTGGCCCATTCATCTACATTTATTCAGCCCATTCGTTTATTATTTCTGGTCCATCCGATTAAACCAAGACCCAGCTCATTAATTTATTTCAAACTATCCTAACCCTAACACTTAGATACAATCGGCAGCTTCACTCCTATTTCTCTTCCCCATCACAGAAACACACAACTCCTCTCTGCTCGCGCTTCGATTTCTTCCTCAACAAGGAGCTTGCCGTCGTTCACCGTAGAACAGCAGTGGCGTCGCCTCATTTCCAGGTAAATCCTCCCTCCTTTTCTAATTTCTGTTTCTATATGGTCTTAATTTAGAATCTAAGTCTGCATGTTTCGATTTAAGTTTTCCTCTGAAAGTGTTTCTAAACTTCTAAATTCTTTTAATTTCTTACTCTCTGCCTTCATCTCTCGATCTGTAGCAAGAAATTTGACGGTACTGAGCTCGTCGGAGCTGCTTCTGTACTGCAGGCCTTAGCTTCTTCTTTTACAGGTAATCCTTTTAATTCTGTTCTTATATTTCGGGTTTATATTGTGATGCATGTTCTTCTCCTTCACGTTTATGGTTTCAGAAATTTATATATGCTCTGTTCCAATTTGGGATTTCAGATTTTTAAATTCTTGTATTTTGGATTTTAATTTCTTCGTTTTCTGTATAGTTAAAATCTCTTCCAAGTTTCTGGTGTTAAACAGTTGGTCAAACCATAGTTCTATTATGTATCTGGGCCTGACTTCTCTTTTTATTTCGAGTTGTGAAATTGGATGAAGCTTCAGTTTAGCTAGGATTTTCAAATTTGATTTGTTCAAATCTTTTATCGAGTACTGACTTTTGGTCTGTTTCTTATGCTGGCTGAGGGCTACATTTGTTGCTTGTTTCATTCTGGATTATTCATTGAAAGAGGTTCTGAAGATTTGTTACTTTGTGAGGTAGTCTCTTTATTCTTAATTCTGTGATTTTTATAACTTTTGATTTGGTTTTCTTATCCTGGAGGTATAAGAGTATTAATTCTGTTCTAGAGATATAAGAGTATTGAGTATGTTCTAGAGCTTGAATCTAATATAAATACATAAGTTCAAGTTATAAAATCAGAATCTATACATATAAAACTATTTGTATGTTCTGTTCTCAAATCTGTATACATATATAAATATATAACTAGCTAAGTGTTCTATTCTAAAGTCTGAATACATATATATATATATATATCAGTATGTGTTCTGAATCTGCATAATGCTTTCTAAACAATTTAGAATCTAAAAGCTTCTTAGTCTTCTAAGTTCTTTAGCTTGCTAATTCTGAACTTAACAGTTAAAAGCTTCTAATTGTTACCTCTTTGTTCTTTAAATCTAGAAGAAGATGGGTCAAGTTTCAGTTCTCTTTTAAAAACTCAGTAACACAGTTTTAAGATAATAGAAAGTCTTGGACAAAAGCTAAGAAATGAGACTAGAATAGAACCGTGTACACTCACACACCTACTACATTTATATCTATGTTCTAAAGTCAGTATGCCTATATTTTAAGTTCTAAATCATACCGGAAGTTCTATGTTTTGCATGCTGGACTAAATTTTAAACTCTTTACTAACACTATAGAGAATACAAAGCTGCATGCTTGAGGTCTGTTTTTACCTCACAAATTCTGAAAATTCTGAATGGGAATGACTTCTTGATGGATAGGATTCTGAATAGGAATGACTTCTTGGTGGATAGGGTTATTCGTAAGGTTTTGGTGTTTGTGAAATCTGAGTTCTTTGAAAATATAGAGAAGTGTTTCTATTAAGCTTCTATACGTATAAGTAATAGGACTGCTGGTTGTTTGCATCTATCCCATAGATCATCTACATCACTCTAGTTTGCCTATTTTACAGCTATGAACTCAAGTGTGTGCATTGATATTGTTTCTGAAACTGTTGACTTCTGGGGTATTAATCAATGTGATGTTACCCCTTATGGTGCAGAGATCAATTGTGGAGTGTAGGAGGAGTGCAACTCGACCTGCAGCCATGCTGCTTTCAACCCTTTTGCTTATACTTACTCTGCTTTCTCTTATTCTATTCATAAATTGATGTAACAGAAAGTTGAGTCAATGGATGTGCAGTACAGTTAGTTTTCTCCCATAATTTCTATGAAGCAAATCTGCTCAATAGATTTGTTATTGTAATATCCCGACAGTTAAAAACCGGAATAAAAGAAAAATTTATGA
>JAPKLX010001094.1:0-14592 GCA_026898415.1 Leonotis leonurus | reverse complement strand
TGGTCAAGGTTAGTGTACACATGGGGAGTGTGATCGTGAGTCATTACTCCTCAGTTACCATTGTTTTTCCTGTTATTTCCATTTCTTTTCCGGTTCTTTCTTCAATTCACAGTCACGCTCCGATTGATCTGTCCTTTGGAAAATGGGGCTGTGACAGTTATTATCCAACTCTTCCCTTATTACTTCTAGATGCATGACTTTATTTTTTTCCTTATAATAATTCTAGTGCACGATAGTTTCAGATTTGAAACATGAAATTTCTAAGCTGTAATTATATGTATATACATTTATTTACCTATTATAAATAGTTAGCATAATTTATATATCTCATTTCATTTATGCAATTAATAACATTCTATCTAATACCTTTAGTTACATTTCTATTCTCCAATTATATAACTAAAGTACAGATTATCATTATCGAAACCTTAATATACCAATCTTATAAGTATACAACTTCACTTGTACTAATTTAATCAACTAATTAATAATAATATAAACCATAATCCTTTTCACACATCATTTCTTTATTAATGCTAAATCATATACCCTTCTATAGTATATAACTACACTACTAATTGTTAAAGCCTCTTCTAGGTAATTTAATTATCTCCTCGAACTTTAACTATCGATTATGCACCTTCAAGAATTTATTTAGTTCGTCTTCTTAAATAACCTCATTATCTAAACGAGCTTACATAAATAATTATCGTTATTCCAATGACTATAATGTGCACGAAAACAATAGCTACTAATATCAATTAGCTAATCAACATTTTAATTTATATAACGAAATTTTATTATCTCGATTTTTGATACATAATATTATTAGGAGAAATTTTACGGGCCATTACATCAGATTATGGACCTAAACAAATAACACATGGGCTAAATTAGTTAAGGTATTGGGCCTAGTTAATTAATGTAATTGGACTAATCATTTAACCTAGTAGACTAAGATTTAATTAAATTGAGCTAAGTCCAAGAATGAAATTTTAAAGCTAAGATAAGAGATTTATTAATTAGCAATTAAATTCTAAATTTGAATTTAATTGATTAATTAGAAATTAATTGATTTATTAGAACTTAATTGATTAATTAGGATTTAATCATAAGAAATGATTAAATCATGTTATAGTGTGGCAATTGAAACTTAATTAGTTTGATTAGAAATTATTTATCTCGACTTAAGGATCGAGATATTAAATTAGAAATGTCCTTAGTTATATTACCCAATAATTATTTATTGGGTATAATAAATCCCCGAATCATAAGGTGAGTCGGAAGTTATCAAACGACTCATCTATAAATACAACTCCTAGACTCGTATTATAGTCGAGTTTTAAAGACCCGAGAAAAAACTCTCAAATTAGCCAAAAGTAGTAATTCCTTACACTTGGAATTAATTGATATACTTGAGTAATATATCTCACTCGAGATTTATATTAAAGGTTTCGACGAGAGGTCGGATCCGCACGTCGAGAACAAGGCTAATACCAGTCGATACTATCCAAGTAGGCTTTTCTTACTCTATAAAAATATATGTGTGCATACTTTCAAAATGAAACGAGATATTTGCAAAGCACTGTCTTGCCATAAATATTTTCGATTTATGTATGATGCCTATCTGTTATATGATAATCGAATTCAGGTTCCAGTGGGTTAGCGTCTCCACTCGAACTAGTGTACACAAGGGACTGTGTGTCAGTGAAAGGTTGACCGGTCAAGTGTCTGTGGGAAGTGGCCACTTCCCCGACACAAAGAACGTTCAGATATGGTTGATTACAAAGAACTAGGACTGCAGTCAAACTAGAACTTTCTAAAAGAAATGTTTTGTGAACATAGGTGCTTTAGAAACAAAATCCCTATGATTCACTTGAAATGGCTTGATAGTTATATATGTACGTGTGCGATTTCGGCACGTGTCTACTGAGTACAATTTGTACTCAGCCCTGCATGTATTTCTAAACGTGCAGGTTAAGAATGAAGAAGACGTGGGTGCTATATCGTGCTTTTGTCGAACTCCTAGTAGCTGACTCTTGGGGGTTCTACGTGTCTTCATACACGTAGGATTTTATTACGCGATCCTACATATTCCGCTGCTAGACCTTTATGTAATAGAACCGAAACAAAACTCTAAATTCTGTTAAGTAATGTATCGAGCTTATGACTCTGACTTCCCGATTTACGGGATAAGTCCTTGCTTTATGTTATGAAGGGAATATTTATTGTCTTTTTCTCGTCGTTTATTCCTTTCATTGGTCATGTTACTGACTTTACTAGAATTAGTAGAAAGCGGGCGTGACAAAATTGGTGTATGACTATCAATTCGTAATTGATACATTATGAATCATAGAATAAATCTATAATGTAGTAATTAAGGAAAGTAAATAACCACCATATTAACTGCATCAGTTACTTCCTTAAATCTCTCATAGTTGCATGAAATAAAACACGCCCATCTCTCTCATACCATAAAATTACTTAATTATCCTTCTACTAACTCAAAACAACCGAGAATCATTAATTTATATAATTAAAAATTCGAATTAATAAAATCTGTTGGATTAGAATGATTAATGGCCCAGATTATTTCCTATTTCCTACTTTAAAATCCTTTTGTATATGATCTATATCCTATATATATATATATATATATATATATATACATATATATATATATATATATATATATACATATATATATATAGGGGTGGGTTCAGGTAAAAAGTGAGTTTTGGGTTTAAAATAGGAAGTAATCCAAACCACACATCTCATAAGATCCAATGGTCCAGATTTCATCCTGATTTTTTTTAAAAACTGAAGTTGCATTGTATTTCACAATGCAAAAGGGTATTTGAGAGAAAAAAAACTCATTGCAGTTTTTATTTCTGGAAACTGATTTTAAAATCTCATTCTTCACGCCATAAACGAAAACTTCCCAAATACTACTTCCACCAAAAACCTCTGCCCTAAAAACGAAAATCATCCCGTTCAAGTCGTTTGCTGCACAACGCCGGAGAAGAAGACGACTTTAAGGAGGTTCGGTTACAAGAAGCACCGACGGTGCAAAATATATTAGAATTTCTTTCCTCCCTAATTAAAATACAAAAAGTGGATATATATATAGGCTGTGATATAATTCATAAAACACCTTTAATGATATATATATATAGGCTCTGATACAATTCACTTTCTCTAATACACAAGTGCAACAACTCGTAGACGGTTAATCAAGAACAGTGCATCATAATTATATTAACAGTGCAATAATGTAACTGAAGTAATGCAAAATCGTAGCCTGGTTCAATGCAAATTGTCGTGTAAACAATGCAACAACGTAACTAAAAGAAACCATCCTACCATGAATTCACCGTCCCTTCCATCAATTCTCTCAATGCAAACTATTAAGAATACAAGTGCAACAACTCATAGACGGTTAATAAAAAACAATGCATCATAATTATATTAACAGTGCAACAATGTAAATGAAGTAATGCAAAATCGTAGCCTGGTTCAATGCAAATTATCGTTTAAACGATGCAATAATGATCAAAACGATGCAACAATTAACAAAACGTAATGCATATACGTTATTGCATCATTTCAAATACATACAACAATTATTGTTATACATCCACTTACCTTCACAACCTTCATTCATTATAAATTACAACCACAACACTTCTTTTCTTCACAACAATGATTGTAACTAAAGAAAAAAAACCCACACCTCTCTACAAATCGTCACTTATGGAATATTAGAATTAAGAATCTCTTTCCTCCCTAATTAGCAGTAAGTTTACATAAAAAAAATAAGCGTTAATTGTTGTCCAATTACTGTAATACCCTTTTCACCATTAATATGTATTATTTAAATAACATAATAACCGAAAATGATGGATTAATCTCAACCGCAAGATCTCAAAAATGGATGATTTGGATGACTTCCTATTTTATACCTTAATATCACTTTTTATATGAACTGTATCCTCTATATATATATATATATATATATATATATATATATATAGGGGTCACATGAGAATGGTCTATGAGATAAGAAATAAGAAGAATTAAGAGTCATTGATCTTAAATAATTTAACGGTCAAATTAGATGCATAATTTGAAAAGTATATATAGTATTATTCATACGAAGGGTAAAAGAGAGAAAACAAACTTACCTTATTATTAATATTCCTAAATTACCACCTTTCCTCAAATATTTCATATCCTCCAAAATATGATTAAAATATCAAATTTTTTTACCTATAATATAAATATGCTTGTATATATGTATTGTAAATATGCATGTGTGATGAAAATATAAAGCCACATAAGTTATGCATTTGGATTTATTTTTACAATGCATAGTAGTTTATGTAAATTATGAATTGCACTATTATTTATATATAAATAATACTTATTTCTTCCACGAAAATTGTGTTATTATGTAGTCGACACTAGTTTTAAAAAATAGAAATGTATTTTTTTAATAGAGAATGAGACCCACGTAATATAATAATTTAATTTTTAAAACATTATGTTTTTTCAAGACTATCTCCAAAAGAGGAAAGTATAATTTTTATAAACAACCCAAATATATAATAAAAATATATTTTTCATGTACGAACGAATAGTCGTTAGAAAAAAAAAACGCTTATGATGCATAGAATTATGTGTCATTTAATATTAATTATATAAGTATATCATTATTAAATGAATTAAAATAGCAATCGTTACAGATAGAGTTTGATATGCTTTAATAGCAATTGAGCTTCTTCGTGCACAACATATTATGATAGCGGTTTTCGTTTTCTATCTAAGACCGGTTAGGGCCGCCAGACATTCCTCTAAAGCCAGAGTAAATGGCCTCAGATCTTCTTTAGATGAAACCCCATCGTAGTTTGTTTTTATTAATAAATTTTGGATTCGTTAAATGAAGGGCGGCAAATGTATTATTTGTAGTGAAACATATATGTTATATAGTGTGATGCATGCATTGGTATTTGAGAATGCATAGTTTGTTATGCATTGATTATGTGATACATTTGATAACGATAATAAATAATGAAAAAAATAATTGAATTATATTAGATTAATAATATAGCCTAATTGATGATAGATGAACCTTAATATGTAATGCATATTCGATTAAGTAGTGTTCACATTTTTATTTAGGATTTATTCATCCTCAATTAGAATACATTGGTAACATAATATAGTGTAATATCCCGCTAATTTCTAAATTATACTTTTAAGTGTTCTAACTATTAAGGGACCTAGGTATGATGAAATAAGAATTTTAGGAAAAATCTAGAGCCTATTAGGACCTACCATGTTAATTTGGCAGACCAGGAAAGCTTTTTAAAAGGTTTATTTAAAAAAAAATGAACTTTTCATGCATAAGTCAAAAGTATATACATATTACAGTCCTTGCGTAGAGTTTTTCAAAAGAAAAATATTGGCACTAGGTTTACCCAAAAAGGAGTTTGTATACAACCGCTACGAATTTTTAAAGTTTAAACACGTCGTTAAAAAAATTAATTTTTCCATGCACGACCGAAACTATATCAATATTATAGTCATTGTGTAGAGTATGAAGAAAGGGAGATGTTGACATTAGGTTTGCCCGAAAAGGAAGTCGTATGCAGAAGTTACGACGTTTTAAGATTTAAGCATTAATAATAATATAATAATAATATAATATAATATATTATAATAAAAATAATAAAAAAAATTCTAAAATTTTTTCATAAAAGGGGGGAGGAGTCGTGTCGAACGTAGGCATGGAGCTTGACGAAGGTGGCTTAGCCGCCGTCGAGTCTCCATCGCCATCGTTTCGATATCATTATCTTCATTCTTTCTCCTCTGTTCTCTTCTTCATTCATTGTCCCATTCATGACTATTGGTCTATCAGACGGCTAAGGTCCCTTAAGGTTTTGAGTTTCTGACCATAAGATTCGTTACTCTGCCGGATTGAATTTTAGATTTGGACCCGGTTAGGATCGACATGTCATGATTTATTGCATTATTTCATGTTTTTCTAAAGGAAAAATATTCACGGTCTATCATTTTTCAATAAAATTTATAGTGCATGTAGAGAAAAAAATATAGGATTTTCTGAAAGAGGTTTCATTAATTTTTATCGGTCCAATTTTCATAGATTTGAAAAAGACTACGAATCTTCTCGATTAAGCTTCGAGGTAAAGTTGCATATTTTAAAAATGTTTATACATATTCCTATAGGGAATAATGTCCGAATTATTTTTGCCTTCTTGGCCAAAGTCATTTGAAAGTCCGGTTGCTGCCAAATTAATTTATTACGTGATAAAAAGAATATTATTAAGCCTAAAAATTTAGTACTACTTATCTATAGTTCCTTTTTGGAAATTAAAGTCAAAATATATTCCCTATGACTAACAGGTACCTAGCACTGAAATTTGAGCTCATAAGGATTTACGGTTTTCCCGTAATCAAGGAATATCATCGGTGAAAGGTTGGGGATATATATGTATTTTGAGTTATTAAGCTCTTTTCTTTAAAATGAAAAATGCATGGATCTCTGTTAAAATGTTTTCACGAAGGTATGGACTGTTTAATGCTCTTATCGACCGCTGGGGGTTCTTATTCGACCTAACACGTCGATTTAAGGACTGTGATCACTTAGTCTCTACTGCGGTGGGTTGATCACCATCGGGTTTTGACTCATGCTATGTTAGGGTGTACGGTTCGCCGAGTCCTATTTGACTGAATGTTTATGATCCTTCGGTGGTAAAAGGCCCGGGACATAACCTATATAAGAGTAACGTCATGCCGGGTCATATTTAATTTATGCACAAATGTTTTGATTACTTAGAAGTTATTTTTGTTTTAAAACCTTCTAAGGTAAGTATACTGAACAGAGACTATGTTTTTCATTTTATGAAAAACCCAACTGAGTGCACTAGTACTCACCCCACGTTTAACAAAATTTTTCACAGGCTAAGGAAGCAGCATGATGTGTGTGGCTGAGGAATGGTGTTATTGGGATGATGATTGCTTCATCATGAGAACGGTTTACTATTCTATACATAAGAATTTCCGCTGCCATGCTCACGTATGTTATAATATTTAATAAATAATTATCATTCACGTATATGTGTGTGATAATATATATATTTAAAGTCTAAGATCATTTTCTCATTCCACGAAGGCCTCATCGGCCATTATTAATAAAGGTTCATGTTATCATATTATCATTGCCCATTACATGCATACACGTGCATAGGAGAGCTTAGAAGTAGTCGGCCCCTCTTGGACGCTCAACTCCTCAGCCCCTTGTGTAGTGTTCGAGCGAATGCCGACCACACTTGGTGAGCTGGGTGAGTGACTCCTTTTGGCGAGCTAGGCTCACTAACCTCCGACTTTGATCGACGGTTCTTATTGGACGATTCGGCCTCTCGAGGATTCTGGATTACCGTTCCTACGAGATGAGCTGTATTATCTCCAACCCCGTCTTTCATATTGGATGATTTGGCCGCTTGGAATTCAGGATTACCGTTCCCATGTATCGAGCTGTATTATCTTCAATTCATTTCATCTTGGATGATTCGGCCGCTTGGGATTCTGGATTACCGCTCCCATGACTCGAGCTGTATTATCTCCAATTCATTTCATCTTGGATGATTCGGCCGCTTGGGATTCTGGATTACCACTCCCATGACTCGAGCTGTATTATCTCCATATTGCATATGATTCATTTTAGATTCATTATTATAGACATTGTCTTTGCATTGGTTAGCTGTTTGGGTTGTAAAACGGCATAGTCAAAGTTATAGAGGAGATGCTGTCCGATTTTCAAGGACAACTCTCACTTATATAATGCACACGAACACAATGACCCCTTTCTTCCCCGCTTCTTTTATCCCCATCCAGTCATGCCCTTGGCGCGTGTGCCGTCCCTCGGGATTTGGGGCGTGACATATATTTTAATTGTTTTCATAATTATTTATTATGGTAATCAAATGCATCACATAGTTAATGCATATGCATCAACTCTGTACATGTAATGCACTACTTGCTTATATTTGAAATTTATTATATATTGTGTATCTTATGCATTATGAAATACTATGTATAACAAATTAAGTAGTGTTTACATTTTCATTTATGATTCATCCATCCTCAATTAGGGTATATTATTAATTTAATATATTTTAATTATTTTCATAATTATTTATTATCGTTATCAAATGCATAATGCATATGAATTGACTTAGTACTTGGAATGCACCACTTTCTTAAAACATGATTTCATATATTGTATACATATGCATCGTAAAATATCATATAATGCATTCAATTTGTTTACAAAATGTTTCCTAATTTGCACTATTCACTCAAAACATATCATAATAATATATGAAAATAAATAAATAATAGTTGATGAATAATATACCATAATTGATGATAAATGAACATTTATGTGGAAATGATAAATCGTAATTCATGTTTATAAATTTTTAAAAGTTATAAATTTTGAGACACATTCATACACAAAAATTGTAACGCTAATGCATTTGTTTTTATAAGGATATGCACGAAATATCAAACTAAAAATTAAGAATTAACATATATTAGATGAACAATATATACCCTAATCGAGGACGGATGAACCCTTAATGAATATGTTTACACTAACATATTAAGCAAAGTTTAGATTTTCATTCAGATGTCATTCATCTTCAATCAATGTATACTATTGATCTGCTATAGTTTTGTAATGCCCCGTCTTTTAATTATCAAAGTAAGCGATTTTCGAACACGCTTGTAATTACCTATTGAACAATGTATTTTAATTAACATTAAAGTTGAACCTAGCTACAATGGAGTCCTTGTTTTAAAGAAAGAAGTATTGAGAAATTAAATTTGATTAATTACTTAAGAGACATTAATGCTAAGCACACTTATATAATTTGAGATTATATATATATATGAATGTATATGTTATATAACTTGGAAATTATATACAGTAAAGTAGATATATGTGCACGTGAGTGCAGGTGTAAAAGAAAGACAGGTTTGTATATATAGATGTACAAGTGTGATGATGATATCTATATATAGTAATTAGACTGTTACTACACATGAACATGAGTTCACACGCCTAATACATAAACTAAAGTATCACATGCTGAAAATATAATTACAGTATATATATATATATATATATATATATATATATATATATATATATATTGGTGTGTAATATAATGGAAGAGATGAGTGAACTAAGTAAAGCTAAGTAAAAGAAATTACAACATAGGAAACAAATTATATAAGTGCACTGGAGCTGCACTCGGCAGAATCTAGAGGAAAGACAGAGAATTAGAAATGAAGAAAGGTAAAGACTTTCTACACTAGTACAAAGTAGTGGTGAGTACACCTATTACATAGGAAAGATATTTTCTAAAAGCCTACAACTACACTAAGTAAGCTAAAGGCAGGAACATAACAAGCAAAAGTTTAAAGCATGCTGCAGCATGGCTGGAAGGTAGGAAGTGATTGGATAACAAGTTCCAACACTCTACACCTACAGTGAGATTGGAGAGGAGGCTCCTTCCCAATGCTTTGCTTTACCCTGCAGAGAAAATTAGACAGTTTAGGAGAGAGAGTAACAAAACCTTCATGCTATAAATAAGTCCCTAACCTAAGAAATTACTACACATAACCAATATACACTCGGCAGAATCAAAGAGAAACACTAGCACAAGAGCAGCCACATTTTCATTGAAGAAGAAGTAGTTAAAGTCCTAAGGTAAGAAATGGAAACTCTAGCTATACATTTCAGTTCATATCTTTAGAGTATTAACTTTTGATTATGTTTTAAACACCAATCTCCATTCCTGCCCTCCAATTAAGTCCATGAAAACAGAAAAACCAAGATATAATAATGTTATCCATATTTAAGTTGAGAAGTTTAAAGGGATTCTAAGCTCAAGATCTAACAAAGCTTTAACTTAAGACATAAAGGATACCAAAGGCTTTACACTTAGAATCATTCTCTACACAACACTGAAGTATCAACTATGCATATTTTCAGATTTTGAACATAGACATATTTTCAGATTTCAGAACATAAGACTCAATCGTATAGTCTTTTCAAAGTCCAGTGAGTCAATTATGTTTTAAAATGGCAGTTTAATGGCCAGAGTGTGAACTTAGAATCTATGTTCATAGTTTTGAACAACAAACCATAAGCATCTATAAAACAGAACATAGAAAAAATAGAGGGTAGCATTTCTTCATTAGAAAATAAGGAGATGTGTATGAGTACATGTTTCTGTTAAGTTAAGCAAATAAAAAAAAAAGAAGAAGGAAAGAAAACTTAGCTTATGCAAGTTGTGTGCCATTCAGTAGTCTTGAGAAAACCACCTCCATCCAAACTTTGCCCTCGGCCAGAATCAAAATAAACCAGAGATCATCACCATGAAATAAAAACGAAAATCTGAAATTGGAACCAACTGAGTGAATTAATAGAAACCCTTTCAGAACAGAACATTTTTAGATATAACAGGACGAAAAATAGAGTTGATAATACTAAATTCCCAAAATCCTTTTCATTCAGTAACCGGGAGCATGCAAATTACATAAATACCAGAAATCGAAATCTAATAGAAAGGTCGAAATTCCAGAACTAGAACAGGACCTTTCCTAAACCTTATTCTCAATAAAATCCAGGTATGGAATAACATGCAATAGAGTTTTAAAAAAAAGGGGGGAGAGGAGAGGAAATTAGATATTACCCTTTTGAAATCCAACCAAAACTGTCCAGCAAGTGGTGGACAGAACTCAGACGGCAGAGGAAGCCCTTGTGGCTGCGAAGCTGACCACCGAGAGGAAAATATGAAGAACATTAATTATACTAGAATCGAAAAGAATGGGGATTTTTAACTAAGAGATCCTAATCATCTAGAATTCCAACAAAATCTAAACCATGCAGAGATAGAAATAGAGAATATGAAATTTAGAGATGGGTTTGGGGGAGGAAAATTGAGAGAGAAAGGAGAAGATTTTACCTTTGGTGGAGGCGAGCCGGTCGACAGCAACACCCCGTCGAAGCTCTTCGCCGTTCTGAGGCAGAGAGCGAGAAAGAGAGAGTAGAGACTGAGAGAGTAGAGATATGCAGACAACAGAGAGTGAGAGAGAGCTTGACGCCGAGAGAGAAGGAGAGGCAGGAACCGAGGGCATAGAGACGGAGAGAGATAGGAGAAGGAGACAGAGGGAAGAAGAAAGCGAGAGAGAAAGAGGAGAAGAGGCGTGAGTGTGTCTGCGAGTGAAAGTGAGAATGGAGAGAATTAGGGTGAAGTTAGGGTAGAAGATTCTAGAAATGGGCCGGGTGTGGGCCGGGTTAACGGGCCAGCCAAATATTCTGTTGGGCTCCAGAAGTTTAAAACAAAAGGGCCAAAGGTTGGGCTTATGAGAAAATTTTGAATGGGCCGAGAATTGTTATTCTGTGGGCCGAAAAAAAAATTATAAGTAATGGGTTGAATTTTGTTAAGTGTGAACTAGACCCAAGAATAACATTAGGGCTAAATTAATTAAAAAGTGAGCCCACCTAATTAATTTTAATGGGCTAATTAACATCTTAGTAGATCAAGACTTAGATTTAATTGGACTACATTCAAAAATAAAATTTTAAGTATTTAATTTGGAGAATATAATTGATTAATTAGAATATTAATCATAAGAAATAATTAAAAGTTAAATCATGCTTAAGGTGGGATAATTGAGATTTAATTAGCAAATTAGAAATTTACTTATCTTGATTCAAAGATGAAGATACTAAAATAGAAATGCCTCTAGTTATATTACCCCTAATATTAACTCTTAAAGAATTATTAATGAAATTAATAATTTGTAAGGATATCTAAAAGGATTAGATTAATTATAATTTAAACTAAGAATTTAATTATTCAAGTAAGTGTTAATTCACTTATATTACTCAATGTCAATTACTTGAGTAATTTGAATGAGATTTGAACTCTAGAAAATATATTGATTCGAGGGATCAATATTTCCAATTAACGAATCAAACGAGAAACCGAGAATAAGATATTCTTACGATTTAGATGTTTCTAAAGCTTCCGAAGCATTCTAACTTATACGAGACTTTCTAAAGGTTCTTACGAGAGATCTATTTCGCATTTCAAGACCAAGGCAAGTGCAAATCGAAGCTATCCAAGTAGGCTTTCTATTACAAAGAAATTATGTGTGCTCGTATGCTATTATGTTGATATTTCGAAAAGGTTTTCAAATGAGAACTTATGTTTTAAAGTATTGTATTGCCGAAATGATTTATGTTTTGTACGAAGCCTATCTTGTTATCATTTAATCGAATTCGGGTTCCAGTAGGTAAGCAACCCTGCTCGAATAGTGTACACAAAGGACTGTGAGTCGACGAAGGTGTTGACCGGTCAGGTGTCCGTAGAAGGTGGCCAACTTCACGGTACACGTAGAAAACAGATATGGTAGAATACTAAAGAACTTAGACAGCTGTCGAACTATAGGTTTCACAAAAAGGATTTAGTGAACGTAGGTGCTTTTAAAGATCAAATCCCTATGTTTCACTCTTTACGGCATGTGCCTACTGAGTACGTTTGTACTCAGCCCTGCATGTATTTTTAAATGTGCAGGTTGAGATGTGGTGAATGGAGGTGCTATGACGGGCTTGTCGGTCTTTTGTGTAGTCGAACTCTTGGGGGTTTACGTGTCTTCATACACGTAGATCCTTTTTCCGCTGCAAGAGGTTTCATAAACTTTTGATGACGTAGGTGTCAATTCAGACTTTTGAAATTGACGTAGGTGTCAATTTCGAGTTAAACTCCTTGTCATGTACTGAAACTCAATTATCAAATTATCCTTTTATTTCGTTGAAAGCCTTCAATTTCTATTTATCCTTTATTTAATTGTTTTATAGTCGCGCGTACCGGACTTCGCCACAAGGGCGGAGATCGGGGCGTGACAAGTTTATTATTTTCCTAATTATTTATTATTGATATCAAATGCATCGCATAGTTAATGCATATGCATCGACTTAGTACATGAAATGCATTACTTACTATATTTACAATTTATTATGTATTGTGTATTTTATGTAATATAAAATAATATATAACAACATATTAAGTGGTGTTTTATTTTAATTATGGTTATTTTTTAAATGTGATGCAATATTTTTTGGAGTGTATTCTAGAGGGAATAAAAGGAGGCGTTTTAATACTCATGCTCCATTTGGTACCATGGTTATAGGCTGTATGGCAAATTTAATCCACTTTTATCCTTCATTTGGTAGCATTTGTCTCAATCCAATGGGCCCGTGATATTAATCCCAACCCGAAATTTCGCCCAAGTTGTAGACAGTTTACTAACCTTGGGGAGGGGTGATATTATTTCTAACCTATCACAAAGTAAAAGAAGGAAACTTAAATAATCACAAATATACCCTTCCCATTTTTTTCGCTTCATTTCTAATATTGAGAAACATAATCAAAAACACGTCTCCTTCCTGAACTGAGCTCGATGATGGCGACCATGCTGTATGCGAAAAAAACTTAAAGGAAAGCTTGTGCAGAAGAAGAAGATCAAAGGTAACTTATTATGATTATTTACATGAATCTTTTCTCTTTCAAAAAATACCCTTTGCATAAATCTTTTCTCTTTTTTAAAACATATCAATTTTCTTTAGACAGCTTCTTGGTCCGGCAAAATCCAGGAGAATACCATCTTACACGAAGAGGAGAAGGAGCAGGTCGTCAAAATTTCATGTAGAAAGGTCGATAATTGGGTGCTCGGTCTATTGTGGAAGGGTATGTTAACTACGGAATTTTTAAGACTTTCTTTTTATTTTGATTCCAAATGGGTATGTTAAATTCCAGATTTATAAGGTGTTAGATGTTAAAAATTGTATATTTTATTTGATTGTGCGTCGCAATTGATTCTTGCGTGGTAAATAGTTCTCGATTTCATATGCATTTCAGATTGGGTCTGTGTAGAACCCTAGTTCTTAACATCAATTTTGATTGGGTATGCGTGTAAGGATACTGAAATTAATGTTATTTATGTTTGGGTATGCATTTTGATTCCTACTACTTGTATTGACATGTGATTGAAGATTGTAGGTGGAATCATGATTTGGTGGCGGAGAGGAAGTGAAGCTTGAGTTGGAGAGTATGTGGGGTAGTTTCACGGCCTGCTTCCGCCGCCGTGGAAGTTTGTGGAGGTGGGAGGAGCCGTTGGAAGTTTGGGTATGTATTTTGATTCCCATTGCCTTAAAAAATGTAGATTTCTGATTTAGCATCTGTCACACCCCGTTCTCCGCCCTTGTGGCGAAGTCCAGACACGCGACTATAAAATGATTAATTAAATAAAGGATAAAAGGAAAACTGTGGACTTAACCGAACGAAAGGATATTTTATAACTGAGTTTTAGTTCATAACAAGAGTTTAACTCTGAATTGACACATTCATCAATCAAAACAAATAAAACCTCTTGCAGCGGAATAAGGATCGACTGAAGTCTACGTGTATGAAGACACGTAGACACCCAAGA
>JAPKLX010003377.1:0-11213 GCA_026898415.1 Leonotis leonurus | reverse complement strand
CTAAAGTCTTCAGGTCAGCCCTCCTCTCCTCCCAAGTCTTCACTCCTTCTCACTCCCTCTAAAACCGTGGTTCACCTTTCATCCCCTGAACCTGTTCTCATTTCATCTCAACCTTCATCTCCTCAACCACCTACTGAACCCTCTCCCACTGAACCCATTCTAACCATACCTGAAACAGTTCCTGAGCCATTACCCTCTTCACCTCCTACTGAACCTTCTCACCCTGAAACCCCCCAGCCTGACACACAGACCACCATCACTGAAACTATCACTCCTACTGAACCAATTCTCATCTCTTCACCTCCTACCCAACCCATCATCATTTCTTCTCCACCCTCATCTCCTAAACCACCCCCTGAACCCACTACAACTGTAACTACTCCACCTCTACCATCTCTTATCCCCACTCCCTCCTTCTCAGAAGTTCAAACTACTTCCCCTCCTCATTCCCCTCCAACCCACCCTGAGACTCAAACCCACAACCCCTCTCCTCACAACACACCCTCACCATCTACCTATTTTTCTTCACCCGAACATTTTCACTCACCTCCTCACACTAATCTTGACCCGATTCAAACTAACCCTTCTTCACCTCAAACTGACTCTCATCCAACTCACCCTGAACCCTCACCTGTCCTACCTCAACCTACCTCACCCCCCACTCAAACAGAACCCCCCACTGAACCTGAATCTCCCCGCAGTGCAACTCACCCAAATGCCTCCACCTCTGAACCCTCTGAACCCGCTGCTCACTCTTATCTCAATCATATTGAGTTGCAAACCATCAACCACCTTACCGCAACCTTTCCTGAACTTTTTAATCACCCCCACCTAGCCCAAGCCTGTCAACGCCTATGGTCATGGAGGACCATCAGATTTTTGGACTCTCAAGCTTTAAATTTCAAGATTCAACTGGATGGCCCGAGTGCCTTTTTGACCGAAGAGGCTGACCTCCAGGCCTGTTTCCAATTTTCTAATGCCCGTGATGCATTTCTGAATGCTGAGGCACTTATTGAACATCAACTGGCCCACGCTGAATCTTCAGCCGGGCGCACCTATGTTCGCAGGACCTCCTCCTCAGGGCCTTCACCTTCCGCCCCACCTCAGTCTGTGGCCATAGTGCCTTCTTTTGCTAAGTCTTCTGTTCCTGAGGTCCCTACCTCAGATGATGTTTTTGTTGGCGCTCATCGCCATTTTGTCGCCACTGAACTCAAGAAGCTTTTTGAAGCTGAGAGTTCATGCATCTCCAATCAATTTACTGCAATGATAAACGCCCTCCAGGCCACATATTCAGAGCAACTGGAAGCTCAGGCTCTTAAATTTCAGACAACAATCGCCACGCTCACTGACGAAAATGCTAAACTGAAGAAAGAGATTTCAGTTCTCAGTGCTGACATTCCAAATCTAATTCAGAATGCACTGACGTCTCAACTGCCTATTGTTACTGACTCAGTTCAGAAAGAGCTCAGCTCCAGCACTCCTGACAATACCAAATTCAAGAAGCTCATTCTCTCTTGCAACAACAACCGCACTCATCTGTCTTCCCTCAGATCAGATTTTGACAACGCTTCCCAGGAACTATCTACTATCTGCACTACTCACGGGAAGTCGATCGCTCGCCAACGCTCACGTCTCAGAACAGCCAAAAAGCGTGCTGATTCTGCATTTGTCCTGGCTGAGCGCGCCAAATCTATTGCTGATGCCGCCAATACAGCAGCTATGAAGGCATGCACCACTGTCAGAAAACGCCTATCCAAGCCTTCAGACGCTGACCGTGTGATTGCAGACTGTCGTGCCCGCTTAAATCACATTGAACAATTCTGTCGCAACATAGCTGATGCCAATGACGTTCCTTATCAGATTCCAGCTACTCAGCCTCTTCCCTGGTTCGCTGACCAACCCCCTACTGAACTTATTGCTGATGCCAATAAGGGGGAAGGAAAGAAACCTGAAAACCCTGCACCTGAAGAAGAAGATAAAGAAGAAGAAAATAAAGAAAGGGAAGAGACCCCTGATATAGAACTGACTGATGAAGAAGACAACCAGTAAATGACAAGGACGGACTTTCAGTTACCGTGCCTTTAGTTCTGAATTTAAAATCTCTGTATTTCATTCTGTTCTGATCACACTCTGTACTGAAACTCTCAATGAATGAAATGCAATTTTTGTCTATCTTTGACCTCAACCTGATGACAACCATCTAGTTGTCCAGGCTCTGATTATTTTATTTTTTTTGGTTTGATTTACCTAACTGTTTACTAACCCATCTTTTCTTATAGTTTAAGTGTTCTCCAGTTTAGGGGGAATTTCTTAACTTAGATAGATGTTTTCAGGTTAGGTATTGGCATCATCAAAAAGGGGGAAATTGTTGGGAAATATTTTAAGTGTTTTGATTCAGATTCCAATACCTCCCCTGAAAAGATGTTATAAGTCCAATACTGAATCTTAGTGTTTTAAGAACTCACTTGTTAGGGAGTTCTGATTTTTTTCAGGTACACTGAAGAACCTTGCCACTGAAGATTCAAGGATCCCAAAACTGAAGGACCTTCCCCACTGAAGGTCAATCTGAAGTTTTGAAGTTGAAGCAAGAAGCCAAGTCCCTGCCAAACTGAAGCTCAGTACTGAAGGTCAACCTGAAGATATAACTAAAGACCAGTACTGACTGTCTGCACTGAAGTGAAGACTGAAGTCTCCAACTGAAGTCTGCACTGAAGCCTCAACTGAAGTTTCCACTGAGAATCAGCCTAGCTCGTAGGCTTTCCTTTTACGGCAAAAATCTCGGTAGGTAAACAAGATCTTTTTGCAGACTCCATAAATGGCAAAAAGGACGAAGGCTCAACGGGAAGAATTCAAATTCAAAGCTCTGTCTCACAACGGCTACATCCTTGAGAGAGCACTATATATATCCCGCTATTTCAAACGCTTCAAACTACCGGTTACCTCTGCTATCAACTCACTATCGCTCTCTGCATTCAAGCTCTCAAGCTTTCAGTCTGAACACATAAAGCTCTCTGTTTTATTCATTAGTGTTCTTAGAGATTATACTGTGACCGAAGAACAATCATAGCATTAGATTTAGTTCTAAGCTAGTAGTGATCAGTTTGACTGTAAATCCAACCTTCACGGTTGATCACTGTAAGATTGTTATTTCTCCACTTAGTTGGAAACCCTCGACTAACATCGAGTACTCGTGGACGTAGGAGTTTTTATCTCCGAACCACGCAAACCAAACCTCTGTCTCTCTCTCTTTACATTCAGTATTGATTATTCATATTATATCATCAATTGAATACTGATTAACAGAAAAGAGAAATATTGCATTAAGTTTTCTGAAAAACAAACGAGTAAGATTTAAAGCCACCACATTCCGCACACTTAAGTTATTAGTCCATCAGTCAAACACTAAGTGTAGACTGAAGGATTCCTAACTGAAAGTACAACTCTCAACTGAAGTCCCTCCCTTCAGTTCAGGAGACACAAAATTTTAATTTGCCAAAAATTGACTGGTGTATCCCCCCCCCCCCCATACACTCAGTTTCACTCGTTTCGGGACCAACAAGTGGTATCAGAGCAGTGTGTTTAATTACCACTGTTTCTTTGACCCAAGGTTTTTAAGCAGATCTTTCAGAAAACCTCACTTGCATCTATCTAATCTCTCCAATGGAGAAATCTCTTATGTTACCTATGTTCTCAGTTGAGGACTACGATTACTGGAAGTACAGGATGACTTCCTACCTGAAAGCACACCATGTAATGATGTGGCAAGTTATAACAACAGGGCCAATCAAAATCATGAAGACGTTTCCTCAGGAAACAGCTGGCGTTAGAGAACCTGGTACTGAAGTGAAGCCACTCAGTGAATACTCAGCCGATGAAAAGAAGATCGGTGGCCTTGATGATTATGCCAAGCATATCATCTCAGGAACCCTCGAAAGGCCAATGCTCATACACATCCAACACTGCATAACTGCGAAGGAGATGTGGGAAACACTCGAGCAGATGTGTGCCGGTTCAGAAGAAATCAAGGAAAACAAGCTAACTCTTGAATGCCAAAAATATGATGCTTTCTTGCAGGTACAAGGAGAAACCATCAGTGAAGTAGAACTCAGGTTCATGCAGATTCTAACAGCTGTTAGAGCACTGAAACCTGAGAAATACACTCAGCGAGAGATAAACTTGAAGATAGTTTGGTGTCTTCGACGTGAGGAATGGCTGCCCTACCAAATCCAAATCAGTGGACGCACTGACTTCAACACTCTCACCACTGCTGCCATCTTCAGTATACTGAAGAGTCATGAGACAAGGCAGAAGATATTGGATATCTCAAATCCAATCAGAGAAGCCATTCCTGTATCAACCTCATCACAAGATATTGTTGCCTTTAAGGCTGACAAAAGTCCAGCCAAAGAATCTAAACCTGAGGCTCTAGACCTCGAAGGTATGACTAAAGCTGAACTTATGGAACAATACGTTTTAATGGCAAAACGTTTTGAACGTGCAGATCTGAAGAACAACAGATTCAGGAAGTTCCATAGAGATAACCGTTTCAGAAGAAGTACACCATCCACTGAAACATCCACCTCAACATCAAATCAGGATGCAACTGGCAATCAGTCCAAGCCTGAACGACAACAATATAGCAAAGGTGTTTGCTATGAGTGTGGAGCTTCAGACCACTTCAAGCCTGACTGCCCTGACCTAAGCAAAAAGGAAAGGGATGAGCTTAGGCTCAGAAGAGATCAACGAGCGGCTGAGAGGAAAGCCATGCTTGTTGATGATGATCCAGATCAGATCAACGCACCATCCAAGTCAAGCTACGAGAAGCACTTCTCAGACTCATCAAATGATGAAGACCTTGGCTTGATGGCTACTGAAGATGAAGAGCAAAACGAAGTATTCTGCCTAATGGGCAACGGAGACTTCGTTCCACAGGTAATTTACGCTCATGTAATGCCTGAAGGATACATCGATCCTAAAACCAGGAACTCTACATCATATGCACTCATACCACCTGCATCACCCATTGCACCAACTCAAGATATTCAGATTCTGTCTGAAAACACACACACTGAAACATCCAAAACTGAAATGACTTCAGTGGAGGATGAAGAAAATATGGATGATGAGGCAACAGTCTCACTGGAGGAATATGAATCCTTAACCGAGGATTTTCGAAATCTACAATCAATCTTTCTAATGATCAAGAAAGACAATGAGGAACTGACATCCAAATTGGATGCTGCACAAACTGAAGGCTCATCAAAAAGCCTACCTGAGACTGAAACACTTGAGATACGTAATCTCAAACTGGAACTTGACACTAAGAACAATGAGATTTTGTTCAAGGACTCTCAGATTCGCGAACTCACTGAAAGAAATGACCTTCTAACTGAAAGAATTGAGTATTACAAGACAAAGGTCGAAACCTGGACAAAATCTGGGTACACTAATCAGTTACTGAGTGAATCTCAAAGACCAAAAGGCAAAGGTCTTGGGTTCAATCAGGATAAGGACAATGTACCATTTTTGAAAGTGCCTAAACCCACTTTTCCAATTATCTCCTTTGTGAAAGCCACTGACAAGGCCTCCACTGAGGAAATGATTGCTACTAAGGCAGTCAAGGATACTCAAAGTGCTTCTAAGTCCCAAGGGAAGAAGCCACTGATCGAAACAAAGCCTAAACTGAAGGCTAAACTGAAGCCTGTATGTACTGAAAAACGTACTGCTACTGAAAAACCAAAGCAGGTTTTCAGGAAGCACACTGTTCCTCTTAACAACGTACATACTGACAAGAAAGCTTTCAGGAAGCCTAAGGCAACTGACAAGCCTAAGGTTTCTGAAAAGCCAAAGGTCAAAAGAAGCCAAGCATATAGACATGCTACTCAAAAGCATGAGTCAAGGAGAAGCTTTCAGTCTCCTGAACCAAGCCATTCCAGAGCTAAGTGCACTCACTGTACTTGCTCTTCATACAGTTCAACTCCAAGGAGCTATGACTCACACAGTCATAGAGCTCAACGTTGGGAGTCATATTCCAACAAAGCGTACTATAGAAATGAACATAGGAATTCATCCCCTAGTTCATACTATTCAGACTTTTCCAGAAAGTCACATGATTTCTATGCTCCCCCAACATATTTCTATGCACCAAGACATTCAGTGCATACTGAAAAACGTTGGACAAAACCCCAATATACCAATGCTAACTTCAAGGCTAACTCTAAGCCTGAAGTAAACAGAAAGTATATTTCCAAAACAAAGAAAGTCGATGCTGATCTTAAAAAGAAACATGTTGCATCTGCACCAAGAATCATTAGGCAACATTGGGTGCCAAAGCATTGCATGCATACTGCAGTTGGATCTAGTTCAAAGCTGGATCCTGAAACTCAGTAATTGCAGGACCAAGGACCAAGGAGAGGTGCACACAAGGAGCATTCAAGCTGGATAATAGACAGTGGATGCTCAAGGCACATGACATTTCAGAAAGAAGCCCTCTCTAACTACACTGAGAAAGATGGTCCTCAGGTAACCTTTGGTGATAACTCTAAGGGTTTCACTAAAGGGTATGGTACTCTCATAATAGGGAATGTTTCTATTGATAATGTTTCCTATGTTTCTGGCCTGAAGCACAACTTACTTTCAGTAAGTCAGTTGTGTGATAAAGGTTTTAATGTAGTTTTCAGTTCTGATGAGTGCAGGATAAACAAGCTCACTGATGAGACCACTGTAATGAAAGGCTTCAGGGTGGGAAATATTTACGCAGCAGATTGGAAAGCATCCTCCCCTGAAACATGCCTGGTCTCAAAGAGCACTTCAGAACAAAGCTGGTTATGGCATAATAGGCTAAGTCACCTGAACTTCAAAGTCATTAACAGACTTGCAAGACACAGCCTAGTTCGAGGGATGCCTAACCTAGTCTTCGACAAAGACCATGTTTGTGGATCATGCCAAACTGGAAAGCAGATCAAAGCCTCATTCAAGAGCAAAGAAGCACCATCTACTGAAAAGATTCTTCAACTTTTACACATGGACCTTTTTGGACCAGTCACTCCACTCAGTGTGAATGGTAGGAAATACTGTCTTGTTATTACTGATGATTTCTCTCGTTTTACATGGACAGTGTTTCTACGGAAGAAGAATGAGACAATGGAACGAATACCTGAACTGCTTACAAAGCTGAAGAATCAGAAGTCAACAAATGTCATCACCATACGCACTGATCGAGGAACTGAATTCCTCAATGCCAAGATTTCAGATTTTTGTGCTAAACTGGGGATAGAACATCAGACTTCAGCTGCTAGAACTCCACAACAGAATGGCGTTGCAGAAAGAAGGAACAGATCACTGAAGGAAGCTGCAAGAACGATGCTACATAGTTCAGGAATCCCAAAGAAATTCTGGGCTGAAGCCATCAACACAGCTTGCCACACTCAGAACAGATCTCTACTCACCAAACGCCAAGGAAAAACTCCATACGAACTATGGAATAACAAGAAACCTACTCTCAAATACTTTCGTGCATTCGGTTGTAAGTGTTATATTCACAACAATGGCAAAACTCAATTAAAAACTTTTGATGGCAAAGCAGATCCAGGATTCTTCCTTGGATACTCAGAGGAGAGTGCTGCCTATAGAGTTTTTAATAAGCATAGCCTTGTAGTGGAAATGACACCTCATGTTATTTTTGATGAATCTATTTTTGAGTACAGGTTGAATCAAGTTGAAGTCGTTACTGAAAGACTTCAGAATCTGAACCTAACACCTTCAGTACAGAGTACAAAGGAGGTTCTCATCTGGAGTTTAGACGAAGAAGAAGAAGAGAACACTCCTACTGAAGAGACAAGCGTCAGGTTGGATACAGAAATGGTGCCCACTGAAGTCAGAACTTCAGAATCTGAAGATAGGACTCCAGCACCTGAACTTAACAACTCTTCTCCTGTGCAAACTGAAAATCTCACTCCTGAGATTCCATCTAGAGAAGAAGACATCCAAACTGAAGAACTCATCGATGTTCAGATTCTACCTGAAGAACACATATTCACTGAAAATCTCACTACTGAGATTCCATCACCAATTTCAGGGAGTAACAGTCCTAACCTAGTCAATATTCCTATAACTGTTACTACTAACACTATCATGGCCAGTTCAGATAAAGCTATTTTGCAGGATATTCAACAAACTGAATATGTAAGAGCCAACAATCAAGGGGGAACAAGCATAATCCCTCAGACTGAAGAAGAATTCAATCCATTTCAAAGAAGCCCTTCAGTAACCACACCTCCTCCCAGTCAGAGGATGGATCTCATGATTATCACTGAAGAGGATATGCGAAGAAGAAGAAGATGGATTGAAGATCACCCTACTGACTCAGTGATTGGAAGTCTACAACTAGGAGTTCAGACCAGAAATCAGATTCAGGCAGAAATGGTCCAGCCATTAGCCACCGTTGAAGCTCCTAGTGACTCCACCACTGAAGAACAACTCATGATAAAAGCTGATGTTGCACTATTTTCAGATGAAAATTTCTTACACAGCTGTTATCTCTCCAACATTGAACCCAAAGACGCTCAGGAAGCCCTTCAAGATACGAACTGGGTCTCCGCGATGCAAGAGGAACTGAATGAATTCACCAGGAACCAAGTTTGGGAACTTGTGAATCGACCTAGGCATCAAGGTGTCATTGGTGTGAAATGGGTCTTCAAGAACAAGAAGGACGAACTAGGAGAAGTTGTTCGCAACAAGGCTAGACTGGTTGCCAAAGGTTACTGCCAAGAAGAAGGAATTGACTTTGATGAGACCTTTGCACCAGTAGCTAGACTGGAAGCTATCAGACTCTTCCTCGCCTATGCAGCTCACATGAAGTTCAAGGTCTATCAAATGGACGTCAAGAGCGCCTTCCTGAACGGCGTACTGAAGGAAGAAGTCTACGTGGAGCAACCTCCAGGCTTTGAAACTGACTACACCAAAGTGTATAAGCTACACAAGGCTCTTTATGGGCTGAAACAAGCTCCTAAAGCTTGGTATGACACTTTGTCTGTTTTTCTTATTGAATCAGGTTTTAAGCGTGGATCAGTGGATAGAACGCTATTCACCATCAAGTATAATGGAGACATTTTAATCGTTCAGATTTATGTCGATGACATTATATTTGGTTCGAAGTCTCAGAAGCTTTGTGACAAATTTGCCAAGTTGATGAAGACTCAGTATCAAATGTCAATGATGGGAGAAATGGGATTCTTCTTAGGATTCCAAGTCAAGCAGTCCCCTGAAGGCATCTTCATCAATCAGGCCAAGTACACAAAGGAACTGATCAACAAGTTTGGAATGCAGAACAGCAAATCAGTGAAGATTCCAATGAACACCAACGGGAGAATTGAACCAGATACTGAAGGAAAACCAGTCAACCAAACTGAGTATAGAGGAATCATTGGATCCTTACTATATCTCACTGCCAGCAGGCCAGACATCACCTTCGCAGTTGGAGTGTGTGCGCGCTATCAAGCCAATCCAAAGGAATCACACCTTGAAGCTGCTAAGAAGATTTTGCGCTACCTGAAGGGCACACCCAATCTTGGTTTATGGTATCCTTCAGATGATAATATTGAACTAACTGGTTATTCTGATGCTGATTTTGCAGGCTGCAAGTTAGATAGGAAATCTACTTCAGGTACATGTCAGTTTTTGGGCAACAAACTGATTAGTTGGTTCTCCAAGAAGCAAACTTCAGTTGCCACCTCCACTACTGAAGCTGAATACATGGCTGCTGGGAGTTGTTGCTCTCAAATTCTCTGGCTCAAGCAACAGCTTAGAGACTATGAAGTGCCTACCACTCAGGTTGTAATTTATTGTGACAGTTCAAGTGCCATTGCCATCACTCAGAATCCAGTTCTGCATACAAGGTGCAAGCACGTTGACATCAGGCATCACTTCATCCGAGATCACGTTGAAAAGAAGGATGTCATCATTGAGAAAATTCACACTGACATTCAACGAGCAGACATTCTCACAAAGCCACTGGAAGAAGTTAGGTTCAAAATGCTAAGTGGAAGACTTGGCCTACTAAACCCAGACCTCTCCTAAATGTGTTCACTGAAGGTACATCTCTATCTCCTATCAAACTGTTGTCTTAATGATCCATTAACTTAATATTATTCAGTATACTGAAGTTGTGATCACAATAAGACTCAAAACAAAGTGATGATTATAACCTGGGTAACTCTACATAGTTATCTGAGATAACAAATCATCACATATTGCAAACTGTTGTTGCAACTAACATTTCAGGAAACTGAAGTTTACACGGCCACTGAAATACACAAGATCAAATCTGAAGTTTTCACCAAGGCAAAGCTCAAATACCTACACCGAAGACCTTCAGTTTTCATGCAAAGGAAAAGGACGAAATCTGAAGATAACAAGTCAAAACTGAAGTTCAGAAAACATTGAAAAATTATGTCAAGACTGAAACACTAAGTCCACTGATGTTTTCCAGAGTCAAAACTGAAAACATGCACACGTGGCACTGCAAATCTGAAGTTCAAACTGAAGCACCTCAGAAGTTGACATCACCACTGAAAGGGAGTCACTCAGTTGGATGTATCATCAACTGAAGTTTAACACTTGCATTTATTTCTTGGATTTATTGCTCTGAGTGTTACTCTATATTTTCTGAACTTATGTTCGTATCGTAATTATCCTTTAGCGTACCTCGAACTTCGCAAACTTAGTTGATATGCTATCACAACATTAAATGCGTATCAGATCTCTACAGTATAAAGTGATAGTACTTGAGTGCTTATAATAGAAAATTTGACTTTAGGATAGTCAAACGCCGCGCGTGCAGTTCACACTTTGCTCTTTTCCCGCCCAACCTAGATATAGGCTACGTGGACTCACCCTGACCGTTGATTTCAGTGTACATGCAATCTAATCCAACCGTTGCTCTCATTATATTTAAATCATCTTCTTCGACGGTTACTCACTTCTGCATTTACCTTCACTTCAAGTCTCTCACTATACTGTCTTCCCTAACTCTAAGTGCTTACTGAATCCAGTGTTTCCTGCCTGTTCTCTACTAATTTGTGATACTTCATTTCATAATGTATGTTCTGCTCTTGCTTAACTATTTTGTTAATACACTATGTTACGTAAACTGAAAACATTAACTTTATATGTTTCAAATTTCAGATAATCAAAATGGGCAAGAAACCTCTACC
>JAPKLX010004409.1:0-10031 GCA_026898415.1 Leonotis leonurus | reverse complement strand
ATTTATCACCCTATTATAAATACTTCTAATAACAAACATTAATTACTAAGAGGAATATAAATTAATAAGGAGTTCTATTAATTACTCACCATAAATACTTGTATACTAACTATATGTCTTTTAATGGATGACATTAAATATCACTAATAACTAATAATGATTGTCTCCTTAAAGACATAATATACAATAGGGAGGATTAATTACTACTAATGGTTCATATACTAGTAAACTTCAGAACTCTCATTTTCATAATCGAAAATAAACTAAGGTGTGGGAAGTTCGCTACTTATGTCGGGATTCAAAATACGGGGTATTACATCCTACCCCTCTAACTAAAAATTTCGTCCCGAAATTTGCATATTCTCGTCGAACAGCTCTGGGTACTTTTCTCTCATCCTATCTTCGAGTTCCCATGTGGCTTCTTCTTGTCCATGGTGCCTCCATAGTACCTTTACTAACTTTATTGACTTGGTTCGAAGCTGTTGAACCTTCTCGTCCAATATAGCTTAAGGTTTCTCTTCATAGCTCAAGTCAGGATTTAGGATCATCTCCTCTTGGTGTATAATGTGTTTCGGATCAAACACGTATTTTCTGAGCTGAGATACGTGGAAAACATTATGCATGTTTCCAAAGCTCGGCGGTAACGCCAGTCGGTATGCTACCAATCCTATCCTTTCTAGGATCTCGTAAGGTTCTACAAAGCGAGGTCTCAACTTTCCTTTGACTCCGAATCTAACGATTCCTTTAGAGGGAGATACTTTCAGAAATACTTTATTTCCTATCTCAAATTGTAGTTCAGTTCTACGGGTGTCAGCATAGGATTTCTGTCTGTCTTGAGCTTCCTTGATCCTGTCTCGGATTTGACGAACGATCTCGATCATCTCGCTAACAGAATCTGGACCTACTATTGCTCTCTTGCCGACTTCATCCCAATAAAGTGGCGATCGGCACTTTCTCCCGTATAGAGCTTCGTACGGTGCCATTTCTATGGTTACCACAGTCTGTGGGTGGAAGGCGGTACTAAAGTTTAGTCTCGTGCCTAGTTCTTTCTGTAGGCTCATCCAGAATCTGGACATAAATTTTGAGTCTCGATCTGAGGTGATCGATATTGGTACGCTGTGGAGACGTATAATCTCACGAACGTACAGTTGGGCTAACTTATCCGATCCATAGGTGATCATTATTGGTATGAAGTGAGCACATTTCGTGAGTCTGTCCACAATCACCCAGATAGCAGTGTTTCCACACTTGAATTTGGGTAATCCGGTCATGAAATCCATAGCGATGTGCTCCCACTTCCATTCCGGAATTTCTAATGGTTGTAGTTTCCCATAGGGCCGCTGGTGTAGTGCTTTGACTTGTTGGCAAGCCAAGCATCTTTCTACGAAGGATGCTATGTCTCGCTTCATCCCGTCCCACCAGAGTTTCCTCTTCAGGTCACGGTACATCTTTGTACTCCCGGGATGAGCGGTGTAGGGAGTATCATGAGCTTCACTCATGATCATCTCCTTAATTTCTGGGTTTCTCGGAATACATAGCCTTCCCTCGAAGGTGATGGCATTATCGGCTTCTTCTCGATAATTCGTGGTTTCGTTCTTCCTCACCTTGAGTCTTATCTTTTCTAAAGTCTCGTCTGTTCTTTGTGCCTCTAAAATCCTGCTACGTAAGTCGGTTTCGACCACTAGAGTAGCTAGGATTCCTTCTACGGTTTCGGAAGGTGGTAGGACTTCTAAGTTCATTTTGTTGAACTCCTTTATGAGTTCGGTTTCTCGAGTAAGGAGATAAGCAAGTTTCAAAGATATTTTACGACTCAAGGCGTCGGCCGCTACGTTAGCCTTGCTAGGGTGGTAGTTTATACCGCAGTCGTAATCCTTCACTAGTTCTAACTATCTCCATTGCCTCATGTCAAGGTCCTTTTGTTCGAAGAAATATCTAAGGCTTTTGCGGTTGGTGACAATCTCGCACTGAACTCCGCAGGGGTGGTGTCTCCAAATTTATTTTAGAGCGTGCACTATGACACCCAATTCTTAGAGTAAATTAGAACATCATCCATGAAGACCAAGACAATTTATCAAGATATGGATCGAACGTGCGATTCATTAGGTTCATGGACATGGCAGGTGCATTGGGGAGTCCAAACGGCATTACTAAAAACTTGTAGTGGTCATACTAGGTTCGAAATGTCGTCTTAGGAATATCCTCTATCAGGGTATTCAGTTGATGGTATTCTGATCTCAGATCGATCCTTGAGAAGTCACTTGTTTCCTTTAACTAGTCGAGTAAGTCATTTATTCATGGCAAAAGGGTACCGATTCTTTGATAATTATCTTGTTCAGACCTCGATGGTCTCTGCACTGTCTTAGGGTGTCGTCTCTCTACTTTATGAAGAGCACAAGCATTTCCCAAGGCGACACACTAGGTCTGATGGAACCTAATTCTAAGAGTCCTTGGAGTTGGATCTTGAGTTCCTTCGGAGCTATTCTGTATGGTGCTTTGGATATCAGTGATATTCCAGACTCCAGATCGATGGTGAACCCCAGTTGTTGGTTCGATGGTAATCCTAGTAATTCTTCAGGGAACATATTTGGGTATTCCTGCACGATGGAAATATCTCCGATTCTTCGTTCAAGGGAACTAGGTAAGCTAGAAGCCTTTCCTTACTAACTTCTTGGTTTATAGAGCCGAGATTATTGACTTCTTCTGAGTCATGGTGATCCCGTGGGAATTCGCGGGTGCTCCTTCAGGGGTCGGAATAAAATTTGTCTCTTATTGAGAATGATTGTAGCGTAGTGTTTAACTAGCCAATCCATTCCCAGAACTATATCAACGTCGTTCATCGAAAGAATGCTAACGTCGTTCCTTAGTACTTTAATAGATTCTAAGTCCAGGCTCACATTTGAGAAATCGTGAGTGATGGTGGTGATTCATCATAGAGGTGAAGGAACCTTCATAGATGTCTCTACTAGTCTGATTGCAACATTAGGTTTTCTACACATGCTTGAACATTGTTTGACTGAGATGCCCTCGTATCAGACAAGATCATCATCGGAGTATCTAGGGGTATCCTCATACCTGTCAGGTTCCTCTGATTTCCTTAGACTATGTCTACTTCATTGCATATGCTCTAGCCTTGTGGTTGCCTCTAAGGCTAGCGTTTATGGTACTGAGGTGGCAATGGAGAGGAGATGGAAATTGTTGTTGTTGAGGTCGAGTACGGGGTTGAGTCTAGATGGCTCGGACATACAGCTTTGGGGTTGCCTGATTGAGTTTAGGGCTCACTCTATGCCCTTTCTGGCCGCGGGCAAAGCAGCCGCTACTACCAGCTCGACATTCTCCATTGTGTATTCTCCTACACTCGGGGAGTAGAAAATTTATGCGGATATTCCTCTGCTTAAGCCATTTAGTTTGGTCGTCCGAAATTCTAGGAATTATTATGTCCATCCTATAACTTTCTTGGAGTTACACCAATTCGGTTATCCCTCCATTTGCATTCTCCTTTAGGATTCTGGAGCGGTTCTTGAGAAAATATTGATGGTAGGGTGGGTGCTTGTCGTTCTCTAAGTATATTAGTTTTAATGACGCGAGTACTACTAAGAGATTTTGGGTATGTCAAACCCCTTTGGCTAGCTAGTGCCATCCAAATTTCGTGTCTCTACTGGTACAAATTTTTCCTGCTATTTTCTTATCAGTATCAACCTGCTTGTATCGGGACATGTCACAGAATGTCTGATCGTACTTCGTCACTGTCCTTCTCCCTGCTTCGGATTATAGATCACTAACTCCTACTCCTTGCGAAAATTCTTGGGAACATACTTCTCGTATATTCGTGCCTTAAATTCCTCCCCATGTCGTTCTCTCCAGCTGCTCTGGGGTCATAGTTTTCCTTCTGGCTTCCACCAGAAGTCTGTAGATCCAGTTAGCTGGAAGGAAACGCAAGTCATGCGTTCTTGGTCTATACATCGCAGAAAATTTTGGATGCGGTCTAGAGCACGCACCCAAATTTCCGCATCTGTAGGATCACTTAAATCGTTAGAGGTGGATGGAATATGCCAGAAGAATAATTCCTTGATTATGCTCCCAGGCGGTGGGAGGGGTGGGGTTACTCCTCGTTCTTTTTCGCGTCTCATGTCTACATTTGTAGGGTTTTGTGCTCTACCCCTACCTCTCGGCGTACAACACCTCTTGGCGGCATCGTGATAACATGTGGTTAATTTCTTAGCTAATGTCATCCTCACAATTCTATTTATCACAATGGTCTCAACTATTCTTATAGGGCGTTATCTTAAGATTCCTAGAACAATAGCTTGTTAACTCGTAGATCTTTAGATGACGCAAAAATTTATAGGGTCATCTCACGTGTACAAGTACATTTAGAGAGAATTGTCTCCTCAAACCTTTGTACGATCCTCATTCTTGAATTTGCTTAGTTGAATAGTACTACGAATGGATGCCCTTCGTGCAAAATAATTTCCTCTTTGCTAGAAAGATGGAACGAATTTACTACGATCTGAGCTATACGAAAATAATAGTTTAACCATGTGCGCTTATATAGGTTCTTGTACTTAATTCGAGGGTTCTGCAACGATGTTACTTATCATCATTTCCCTAACATCGTTGTCCTCTAACACTTCCTCAAAATCTTTCCTGGGCCCTATTAACCTTCTCCGAATTTGTTCTTCTAGCTCTGTGTTCTTGAATTTCATGTATTACGTCTTTTGCTTATTGAAGCAATTTATTCGTTCGATTTCCCTTTTCTAGAAGGAAATGACTTCCAAGAATATCTCTCAAGATATGATCATGACTATCTTATTATGTGAGGTCCTAAAATTTTGAGATACTTTTTGTAATATTTAGAAGCGTAGGTGGGCTGATTCTCATAGCATTGTAGAAACTTTTGTATGGTTTGGTGTCGAGTTACTATGATTGCACCCAAATTCTAGTATACTACCATTATGATGGTTTACATAAAAGTCATGGTAACCATAAGGGCAATGAGGCTCTCTCCACATTCTTGTCATTCAATTGACAAAGTAATGAGTAGTTGTCACACATTTTCTATACATGTCATTCTAACTGGACATGTCTCTCTCCAAAAGTTGGAGTAGAGGTCTAGGGACTCGTTGAGGTTCTTCTGACCACATCTCGAACATATGTGGTTGATTCTAAGATGGGGTGCCTTTAGTTTGATCATCTCTCATTATTATGACGGAGATGGAGCAACTAGTTTAAGCCCTTGGATCGTAAGTTGGCACGATCGTAGGAGGTATTTGGCTTATAACCAAACTCTTAGATCGATAGTTTGTGGTTGATCATCATAACTTCTTAATGTTGTTGTTCAAAGATAGTTAAATCTTCATCAACCAACTTGATGGTTTTGTTTGTGGTTAGATTCTCATCGTAGTGATGTCAATCTATCGAATGATTATCGAAATTTTTGCTAATTCACCAAGAAAGATCTTGTCTAGATCGTCATCTATATATGAGTTCTCCTCGTCCTTCTAGTCTATTCTTCTTTATTATCGTTCTCACTCTAAGTTGTGAGGAAGAACTCTTATTTGTTCTTCTATGTTCTGATCTATGCTATCATTCCTCAAGGGAGTAAGCCACTTAAAGCAATCTATGTTCATAGGGAAGAGTCCTAATTATCGTGACAATTTATGAACTCACTTTAAAACAAATCGTGCTATTTTCTACCCACCATGAAACATTACTTTGAAAAGAATCGTGATCTTTTCCCTTTACTCGAAACTTCGCTTCAAAAGCATTTCAAAACTTGCTTTAAAAGAGTATGTTCTCTTCTTTAATACTCACTTCAACCCAAAGAAATACCTACATTTCTTTTGGGAATCTCAAACTCCAGTTGAAAGAAATCTATACTTCCCCTTTCAAATACGAACTTCACCCTTTTCAAATCATGCTTACCTCACTTCTTATTGTTTTGGAAGTTTGGTTGTTATGGGTTTGCTTCCTTTGAGACTTATCGTTCTTAGATACTTAGGTTTTTATTAACCGACTTGCGGTTTGTGCTTAAGTTCTGATTTGGCGGTGGATCGATAGTTATCGAATCTCGCCGCTATTTTTCTAAGTTGAAGAAGATATCGTTATGATTCTTCTTGTTCATTCTATTCGTTGAGGTGTTCGAGAAAGTTCGCTCTAGTTTGCGATCTATCCTCTCGTTTAAGGATTTGTGCATGTTGTCAAATTTCCTTGGTTATAAAGGAAAGATTCTTAAGTTCTAAAAATTCGAACTTAGAGCGAGAGATTTGGTTAAGTCTCCCTACTTTGAAGCTTTTCTCGTAAGGCGTGTGCCACGTCTAGAGGGGCAAGATACGCCGGGGTGCTAGGCTTTTGTCGACTCATTTGGTTAGTCTAGTGAAACGATACTAGACTCGAGATTTGAAGAAAGACTCTTGGGTATAGAGCACGAATTGCTCTGATACCACTCTGTCACGCCCGCTTTCTACTAATTCTAGTAAAGTCGGGAACATGACTAATGAAAGAAATAAACAACACATAATGAGACAATGAGTGTTCTTCTCATAACATGAATCTAGAATTTGTTCCATAAATTCGGAAAGTCTGAGTCATGAGCTCAATACATTACATATCAAAATTTAGTGTTAACTCTCAAGTCTATTACATAATCTTCTAGCAGCGGAAAAGTGAGAATCGAAAGACGAAATCCTACGTGTATGATGACACGTAGAACCCCCAAGAGTCTGCTACTAGGAGTTTCGACAAAAGCACGACATAGCACCCACGTCTTCTTCATTCTTAACCTGCACGTTTAGAAATACATGCAGGGCTGAGTACAAATTGTACTCAGTAGACACGTGCCAAAATCGCACACTTACATATATAACTGTCAAGCCATTCTGAGTGATACATAGGGATTTTTGTCTCTAAAGCACCTATGTTCACAAAAGCATTTCTTTGAGAAAGTTCTAGTTTGACCATGGTCCTAATTCTTTTGTAATCAACCATATCTGAACGTTCTTTGTGCCGGGGAAGTGGCCACTTCCCACAGACACTTGACCGGTCAACCTTTCGCTGACACACAGTCCCTTGTGTACACTAGTTCGAGTGGAGGCGCTAACCCACTGGAACCCGAATTCGATTATCATATAACAGATAGGCATCATACATAAATAGAAAACATTTATGGCAAGACAGTGCTTTGAAAATATCTCATTTCATTTCTGAAAACATGCACACATATTTTTATAGAGTGAGAAAAGCCTACCTGGATGGTCTCGATTGGCGTTGGCTTCGTTCTCGGAGTGCGGGTCCGACCTCTTGTCGAAACCTTTAAAAATTTCTCAAGTGAGATACAAAACTCTAGTGTAGCTAATATTTTCTAAGTGTAAGGAACATTATCCTTTAGTATAGTGGAGAATTATTCTCGGATCTTTACTCGACTATTATTCGAGTCTAGGAGTTGTATTTCTAGAGGAGTCGTTTGATGATTCCCGTCTCACTTTATGCTTCAGGGATTTACTATACCCAATAAATAATTATTGGGTAATATAACTAAGGGCATTTCTAATTTAATATCTTGATCCTTAACTCAAGATAAATAGTTTCTAATTAAGCTAATTAGATTTCAATTGTCACGCTATAAGCATTATAAGCATGATTTATAATTTAATCATTTCTCATGATTAAATCCTACCTCGGTAAATAAATTTCTAATTAATCAATTTAGTCTTCCAATTTAGCTTTAAAATTCTATTCTTGGACTTAACCCAATTAAGTTAAGTCCTATCACCTTAATTGAATAATTAACCCAATTAGGATTAATTTATAATTTCTTAGCCCATTAGAATTTATTAAGTTCATCCTTTTACTTAATTAAGTAGGCCCAACATTCTAATTAATTCAATTAGCCTCTGAGCCCATTATTTATTCTAACTTAAGCCCACTGTTTTGCATAATTTAGGCCCGTGGGGAATAAATCTCGACCCAATACTTTACTTTAGTTGGTCCAGTTAAATTTTATTAAACGGGCCCATGAGATAAGTCTTCCAACCCATCTCCATTTATTTAATCCGGCTCAATTAACTAATTCCTTAATGTCCATAGAGATTTATTTCCTTAGCCCATGACTCGGCCCGTTCGATTATTTAATCAGCCCGATAGGAATTTCCTTGGCCCAACAAACCCGGCCCATACCCGGCCCGGGTCTAGAATCCTCCCTAATTTAGAACTCTCTTTAGCTTACCCTAGTCTTCATTTTTTTTTCTCACATTCCAGACGCCCCCCTCCCTGCCTTCTTTCTTACTTCTCTTCGATCGAGTTCCAGCCGGCGCCATTTCCTTCGAATCATCCTCCTCGCGTCGGCTGGGCCCTCAGCTGGGGTCGATCAGAGCTTCAGAGTTCTCTCGCCGCCGTAGCATCGTTTCCGCTCTCAATTTCTGGACGACGACAGAAACTCGTCGAAACTCATTCGCCCAAGGTTTTCTTTTCTTTTTTTTTTTAAACTTTCTATTTCTAATTTAATCCCTTATAGATTTAATCCAATTACTCTTATTTGAATTTTACAATTTAGAATGGAAGATGATAAGGGATCTAAGTTTCCAGTCCTGGTTTCTTTTATCTCTTTTATTGATGGAACTAGTTGTTTTATTGTTAGGGATGGTTTTGGCTTGGATTGGAACTAGGTTGGGGATGGCTCGGTTTGAGGTTGAACATCCTGCCGGAGCTCTGTCCTTTGGGCAGCAATGGCCCTCGGTTGTGTTGTTCGCCGGCAACGGAAGCTAAGTCCCCACTTCCTTACAATAATGAAATTCTAAGATCCTAAGTAGAGTTAGGTGTTGTGTAGAGTGATTTCTAGCCAACCTTGATTTATTTACTCTTGAATCTGATTAATCATGACTCTGTTTGTTTTGATCTCGTCTGAGAACTTGACCGAAATTCGGTGTTGGTGTTGGTGTTTGAAGTATACATGATTTGATTCTTGCTCCTAAAGTTATAAGGCTCCAGTCAGTTCGACTAAAAGGAGTGTATTAAATTCTTACATATGTTATAAAGTCACTTTTGTATAAGATAACTAAGTTGCAAGGTCTCTAAGCATGATTCCAGTCAAGGCTTGTATTTAATCTATAGCATGTTCAAACTGAAATCTGAATCTTAAGTAGGAGTTATTTTTACCTCTTAGATGGTGGTGATCGGTTGAGTTGGGCTGCAGGCTTTCTCTTCAGTTCCTTCCGAGTTTGTGCCTCTCTTAATATGCTAAATGGTTTGAATGTATGAGTTTGTGAAGTGCAAAGCTGTCCAAGAGTTGAAAGCTAGTTATTTATAGGAGGAGAGACTAGTGTTGGGTTTTGGGTTTGATTTTGGTTTGCCAACCATTTGTGCAGGTTATGTCCTAGGTGAAGGTTGTTTTCTGCAGCCCTAGGAGAGGTAGAGAGCTGCACTGAGCAGCTAGATTCTGCTGCCCCTTTCCTGCAGTCCCCTTCATTTCCCTATATGTGTAAACCTCTTCTTTTTCTGCATGATGTCTCTTACTTGTTCCTTTCCATTTTAAGAAGTCTCCCTTACTTTTGTGCAGTCCTAATCTTTAGTTTATGCATACTTCTTCTAGTTTTCTTTCCCAACCTCTAACACTATTTCTTTGTCTCAATTTACAGATAAGCTGTTAACAGGGTGGTGTCTCTTTCTTTCTGCTTGAGCTGTGCAGGAACACAGCCTGCTTTCTCTCCTTCCTCTCCAGAAGAACTGCGCTGCCCTCCTTTTAAACCTTTCCATTGTTCTCTTCTATATGTAATAGTTTACTTAGTAAATCTGTATTCTATAATTATGTTATTCAAGGTTATTTCTGTACTTGTTTACTTCGTAAATGAAGCATATATTTGGGATATATATGAGTTAATCAAGTTTCTAATTCTTTATTAGTCACTTTGACCTCCTAAATAAATATTAATTATTAAGAAGTTCCATTAATAACTTGTTATAATTACTTGCATACTACAAGTTAATTAATTTGTGGTACTACCTATCATTAATCAATAACAATAATCGCCTCCTCTTAA
>JAPKLX010003075.1:0-11628 GCA_026898415.1 Leonotis leonurus | reverse complement strand
AATAAGTTTGTGACTAAGATTGGCATATTTAAGTGCCATAAAGAAAGCCTTGATGGAATTGTTAAGAATATGATTATTAAAGGGATGCAATAGCCGGAAATAAGCCGTAAAATTTCCTAAGTTAAAAGAAGTTTAATATTGAGATTTAAGTACGAGAAAGTATATTTAGAAGTTGAGAAGCTAATTAGATTTGAATCATTATAGAAAAAGGGGCAGATGAGATCGAGAAGGAAATAGGAGCGGAAGGAAAAAAAAAGGGGGGGGATCTAGTGGACAGAGAAAGGTGACTGTTTGAGAAAGAAATGAAAATGGAAAAATTTGTTCCTTAGCTCTAAGGAACATCGAGGTGGGCGTTTCTTAACTAAAGTGTGCATGCTCTTATGCAATATTTTGATATGCATATTATTTGAAAAGATTTTGTGACTTGCCTGTTTTAAGCACGTTGCATGATGCCTATCTACAACAGAATTACGATATCGGCCCTATGCCGGACGAGCTGCCGGTAAGGGTTTGTGTACACATTAGACCGTGAGCCGGTGAGCGGACTGGCCGGTCAGAGTGTTTGAGAGGGAGGCCTACCTCTCAACACAAGAAAGTAGATATGGTATATTTCAATGATTTGTCTGTAGACACAATTTATGATTTGAGCAAGATACAGCATGAGCATGCAAATGTTTATTTTAAAAGAAAGCATTGGCAAGTCATAAAAGCATGTTTTAAATGTTTTGGCAACGTGCCCACTGAGTACATATAGTACTCATACCCTGCATATGTTTCTTTTATGTGCAGGTTGAGTCTGGATGGATGGTGGAGTGAAGTGTTGAGCCAAAGTTCAATTGATGAAGAAGATGAAGCCCAGAGTTATATGTCTTCCTACATATAACTCAACCACCCTTACTGCTGCCGTTATCTGATTTTTGTTCCTTTCTTTTCTCGTGAGCCAATACATTTCCTTCCTTGATTCTTGGGATAATAATTGTGAATTGAATTTGAGATTTGTATATTATGATTTAAAATGCTGAGTTTGAGATTTATTGCTGGAATTTGTTTTGTTGTTTGGGCATTTGATTGTCTAAACGAAGTTCTGCCCAAATTTTTGTAAAACTTCAAAGTCCTTTGGATAATTGGAGATTCTTATTGAGTCGTTTTTTTTCTTTGCTTCACCGAGTCATGTCCTGATTACTTGATTAATTAGTTAATTAAGTAGTGATTACTTAGTTAATTAGTTAATTAAGTAGGCGGGGCGTGACATGAGCTCTGAACACGGGATCACAAGCTTGTTCCATGTTCACCCCAAATAACAGCACTTCGGCTATTTGATCACCCTCATCTATTGGCTTCTTGCCTTTGTCAGTGGGGGTCCGTTGCATATCAGAAGCTTGTTCAGTTTGAGCCTCTTCTGTTCCAAGGAGGGTAGGATCTGGTCTTGGTGGTGTGGTTGGCCTTTCTTTTACTGATTTTCCCATTTCAGCCACAGGAGTTTCTGCTTCTTTCCTTACCTCTTCTGTTTGCAAGATCTTTCCTTTACTCAAGCCCTTGGTGCCTTTTCCTCCCGAGATTTCCCCCTTTTCGACATCATCAAAGAAGGTCTTGATGAGTGTGCGAAGTGAGGTAATCTCCTCTGTCATCTTCTTCATTTTCTCTTCGGCATCAGCTTTGAACCCAAGCAATAAGTTTACTGTCTGGTCTGTGGCATCTAGTTTCTGCTCTAGTCTGCTATTCATTGTAGACAATGTCTTGTCATATGTGTCTTGGAGCTCTTCGACAGCAGAGATGCGGGTGGTTTGTTGCTCGAATTCTTCTGGATTCGGGTACAACAGATCATTTAAAACATCTGTCTGATGTTTCTTCATGAGTTCCACAAATTTCTCTTTTTCAAAGATGGCCAATTGAGAGTGAATGGATAGAGCAACGTCTTCCTTGAGTTGTGTAGAGAGGTGTGTAACCTTCTGTCCAACTGCAGTATCGATAGTTTCTTGCTGCTTGGCCAGAAGGTCAGCTACCAAGGTGGTTGCCTTCTGTGCTTGCTTGTCTACACCTTCCAATTTAAGAGTGAGTCTTGCTTGTTCGGCTTCGTTGGCTTGTCTATCATCATCAACCTTTTTGTCGAGCTCCTTCTGGATTGTCCTGAGCTTCATTCTGATGTCACGATCCATATCGTTGACATAGTCATTTTGATGTTGATTGAAATCAGAGAGTATCTGGGTGGCCTTCTCTTGTAGAGTATTGTAGGTTTCTGTCAAACAATCTTCAACTCTTAGTGTAATGAGGTTGTCGAGTTGGAAGTTGTTGAATGGTCTGGTTTCTCTTTCCAACAGTTCCTCCATCGTGTAGAAATTGATGTGCTTTTTGAGTTTCTGAGCAACTCCAGGTGTGTATATCTCATTAGTTGGCTCACCACCAATGTTCTGTCCCACCGGAGAATCATCCATTGGGTCAAGATTGATGATTGGAACTTTCTTGGCAGGCTTCTTGGGCTGTTCTGCTCCAAGTTCTGGTGGTGGTGGTTGTTGTTCTGGTTGAGCAGGTTCTGTCATCTGAACATCTGCTTCTGCTGTATCTTCTGGTACACTAAAAAAGAAATCCATTTTATCTGTGTAAAATGATTTTAGATCAATCTTAAAAAGTCCTGCCTCATGCTTCATGAGCGCAAGGATGAGTTGTGGGTATTCTGTTCTGACTTCTTTGATTGTCGTAGCTTGAAGTAGACTAAGTAAGGTGGCCTCTTCCTTCTTCAGTTCTTCAATTGTTCTAGTCTGGAGCAGCGCATCAAATATGTAGTACTCACTGTCCTTGACCAGCAAGTAGAATTTCACGCGCTTGGCTGCTCCCAGGCTCTCAGGAAGAAGATGAATACCTGGAAACTCTTGCAGCACAGAGTGTTCTGCTTCATTCTCCAGTAAGTTGATAACGCCTTCTGCTTGGCGTTTCTTCTCTTCCTCCTCATCTGCAGATTCTGCCTCTTCATCATCCTCACTTATTCTTTCCATTCTATCCGGTGAGGGTGTGGGTGTTCTGGCTGGAGAAAAGTCTTTCTCCTGGTTTGGGTTGTAGCTCGATTATGGTTCCACAAATGTTGGTTCAGTTTGTGGAGCCTCTGTTGGTACTGTTTCAGTCTGTATCTCCTCCTCTCCTTGTTCTATTGTGATGTGTTCTGGTTGTTTAAAATGTTCTGCTGCTGCTTCGAGTGGTGGTGAGGACTCAACTTTCTGCAATCTACGCCTCTTTTGTTTGGGCTGAGAGGCAGAAGTTTCTATTTCAACAGAACTTCCTCTTTTGGCAGTTGGTCTCCGTGCTGCCTTCTCTTTTACCACCTTTTCTTTGGTTGTCTTGCTTCTCGGTTTGTCAGCACCTTTGGTAGGTGGAATCCATGTAGGATTAGAGCTTCCCATCTCAAGCAGTACAGCATGATGTACTTCATCTGTAGTCTTGTTGAAGAGTGCTGGATTCAATCCCATGGACATCTCCAGTTGATGTTGATCCTTGGGTATGGTGAGACTTGTGTTGAACTCTACAGCATTCTCCCAAACCTGCTGCCTGAAGAATCGTTCCACCATTAGACTGATTTTGGTGGAATGGCGCAAATTCCTCCTCACTTCCACTGAAGTTCCTTTGCCTCTGCTATCCTTGGTGTAGTTTACCAACTTGGCTTCCTTAGCCATTAAATAAAAAAGAATGCGGCTCCAGTTGACTCTAAGATTGAGTACAACTGCTGTGAGAATCCTGAATTTCTCCGGCGTCACCTGGTCATAAGAGCCACTGTGGTTAAGAAAAATTTTCTGAACTAGTTCAAACAGTAGTTTGAACCCAGGTTGGAGAAGAGATCGTTGGAACATCCTCCCGGTGTATGAGATGGGTATCACCATCACCATTTCCACCGCCGTTTGGAGTTGTTCAGAGGTGATCTCATCCAACATCATTCCCTCATCCTTCAACCGGTATGCCTGGTTGATCATTGAAATGACGTTGTAAGTTGTTTTGCTGGTTCTGTCCCCTATGAGCATCAATACATTTGCTTCATTTCCATTCTTGTCACTCTGCCATGTCAGGTAGAAGGTAGCGACTTGTTTTGCCAAAAACATGTTGGGATGCGAAGTGACAATGTTGCAAAACCCTAACAAGTGTATACAGGGAGCATATATGTATATTCATCAGTTTATATGTCACTATTAGGTATGAATATCCAAACATATAAACAGTTAATACACACTATAAAACATTTTTCCACAAGTAGCTAGAGTGAGGCAATAGGCAATTTCGTGTAGCAAAATGCAGATATATGAAGGATTAATGAACTTAAAAACCTTTGCAGCGTGTAACCATGGCAAAAATTTCTTCGAGTTTGCGAAACCCGTGAGTATCAAAAACAGCATAGGGTTCAGGGGATAGAAACTTCTGAACCTCGGCCACATGTTGAAGAAACAAGGAAGTTTGAGGTGCCATGATCAAACACAAGATGCTTTGAAAGAGTTTGCAGAGAAATCGAGTCTGAGAAAATCTTAAGTGCTTAGAGAAAGTAGTGCTCAGTGTGATGTAAGTGAAGGTGAATAGTCCAGTGAAGAATATCGCATATATATAACAAAATAATCAACGACACAGATGAAAAGGATAAAAATTGAAAGGTTGGATGAGTTTCTCCCTTTTTGGTTTTCCCGCTTCAGTCTTTTATTTTGCCGCCTTTCCTTGCGTGTGATATACGCGCTAGATCCTAGGGTTGTAGGCGAGCGTGTGCGTATCTTACTATCCACTGCAACTTTCCTTTTCCCTTTTCTTGCAGAGATTTTCTCGATCACAGTTCCCAAAGGTGTGCTAATCATCACAAATATAGAAGATTTAGCAAATCTAGGTTAGAAAATAGCTTTGGAGACTGTAATCTCGGAGATTGATTATGGAAAGTGACGTCTTTTATCTAGGACGCTTCACTATCTTCAAATAGTTCCCCCTTGACTTAGCAATTAAGAAATAATTTCCACGTGGCACTTTCTTCAATATGAGTAAGTTATGACACGTGAAATCTTTATTTCCATCTTGGCATTCTGTCATTCTGGTAGACATTCTATTGTTAACAATCTGGTGACTTTCTGTTTAACATTCTGGTGACCTTCTGTTGTTTAACATTCTGGTGACCTTCTGTTGTTAACAATCTGGTGACCTTCTGTTGTTAACATTCTAGTGACTTTCTGTTGTTCTATCATCCAGACTTAGTAATCCAAGCTTTCCACATAGCATCTTAAATCTTTCTTCTGGTAGAGCTTTAGTCAAAATGTCAGCACGTTGGATATCTGTGTGAATCTTCTCGATCTAGATATGCTTTCTCTCCACATGATCTCTAATAAAATGGTGTCTCACATCAACATGTTTGCACCTTGTATGGAGTACTGGATTCTGTGTTATAGCTATTGCGCTTGAACTGTCACAAAATATAGGTATCTCCTTTACTTCGATCTCGTAATCCCTTAGTTGCTGTTTCAACCATAGAATTTGTGCACAACAGCTTCCAGCAGCCATGCATTCTGCTTCTGTTGTTGATGTGGCAACAGATGTCTGTTTCTTTGAGAACCAAGATATCAACTTGTTTCCAAGAAACTGGCACGTTCCAGAAGTAGACTTTCTGTCCAGTTTGCATCCTGCATAGTCTGAGTCAGAATAGCCTGTTAGTTCAAAATTATCGTCATGTGGATACCAGAGACCAATGTGAGCTGTTCCTTTAAGATATCTAAGTATCTTTTTGGCAGCTTCCATATGTGATTCTTTGGGATTGGCTTGATATCTAGCACATGATCCAACTGCAAATGTGATATCTGGTCGACTTGCAGTACGGTACAATAGTGAGCCAATAATGCCTCTGTATTGTGTTATGTTTGCTGGTTTGCCTTCTGGATCTGGATCTATCTTCCCGTTGGATTGCATTGGGATTTTAACTGATTTGCTGTCTTTCATCCCAAATTTAGTTAGCAGATCGTTGATGTATTTTGCTTGGTTTACAAAGATACCATATGGTAGCTCCTTTACCTGCAAACCTAAAAAGAAATTCATTTCGCCCATCATGGACATTTGATATTTATTCTTCATTAGTTCAGCAAATTTATCACATAAATAAGGAGATTGTGATCCAAAGATTATGTCATCGACATATATCTAGACCAAAAGAATATGTTCTTTGACTTTGATGACAAACAGTGTCTTGTCAACAGAACCTCTTCTGAAACTTGATTCCAGCAGGAATGTTGACAACGTTTCATACCACGCTTTGGGTGCCTGTTTCAATCCATAGACAGCTTTAGCTAATCTGTATACTTTCTGGTCTGGATTTCCTTCTTCAAAACCAGGTGGTTGCTCAACATATACTTCTTCTTCAAGTATACCATTTAGGAATGCACTTTTAACATCCATCTGGTACACTTTGAATTTCTTGTATGCTGCATATGCGAGGAATAGTCTGATTGCTTCCAATCTGGCAACCGGTGCAAAAGTCTCGTCAAAGTCAATACCTTCCTGTTGACTGTATCCCTTTGCTACAAGTCTAGCCTTGTTTCTGACCACTTCACCGTTCTCATCTCGTTTATTTTTGAATACCCATTTGACACCTATCACTCCCTGATGTTTTGGTCTGTCAACCATATATCAGACTTGGTTTCTCTTAAACTCGTTGAGTTCTTCTTGCATAGGAATGACCCAATCTGCATCTTTGAGTGCTTCATAAGTATCAGAGGGTTCAACACGTGATAGATAGCAACTAAGAAGTGCACTTTTTCCATGCATTCTTCTAGTTCTCACTCGATCTGCTGGGTTCCCAACAATCTGTTCAGGAGGATGATTGTCTTGTATCCATCTCCTTCTGCTGGACATCTCTTCTTCTGATATCTCAGGTTCTGGTTCATTTGTTGGGTCCTCGAATTCTGGATGAGATGTTTGAAAAGAATTTTCAACTTCTGGTTCTTCAATTTCTTGATTATTATTCCAACCATTTGTGTCTCTTGATTCTTCGGATTGATCTTTATCTCGCTCAATATTGTCTCCTTCTTCTGGTTGATTATCTTCTGGTGGAGTTATTGATCTGTCAAGGTCCAGAATGATATGTTCTGTTCCCCCTTGCTGTGAGCTTATTGCTTCAGCGTTAGATGGAACATCAATTTCATTGTCTTCTGTTGTATTCCAGATTAGAATATCTTCTAGCAGTATTCCTTCTGTTCTTTTGTCCTTGTTCTGGCCTTGTGTACGATCATCACCTAACTCTCTGTCAATGATAAAAGATTCATCAAAAACAATATGAGGTGTTACCTCCACAATATGAGTCTTCTTGTTGTAAACCCTATACACTTTACTAACATCAGAATATCCTAAGAATATTCCAGGGTCAGCTTTACTATCAAAGGTTTTCAACTGAGATTTCCCATTATTATGGATGTAACACAAACAACCAAAAGAACGGAAGTAATGTATCCTGGGTTTTCTGTTGTTCCAGATTTCGTATGGTGTTTTCCCATGTCTGATGGTGACCACAGATCTGTTCTGTGTATAGCAGGCCGTATAGATGGCTTCTGCCCAGAATTTCTTTGGTAATCTGGTTGCATTGAGCATGGTGCAAGCTGCTTCTTTTAATGATCTGTTCCTTCTTTCAACTACTCCATTATGTTGAGGTGTTCTAGCTGCAGATGTCTGATGTGTGATTCCCATCCAGTTGCAGTAGTCCTCAATCTTTTGGTTTAGGAATTCTGTTCCACGATCTGTTCTGATGGTTGTAACAGAAACTTCCTTTTTCTTGGTGATTTTGTTGAGAAAGTATGGCAGCTTTTCCAATGTCTCTTTCTTCTTATGTAAGAAGATTACCCATGTGAATCTTGAATAATCATCAATGATGACCAGAGTGTATTTTCTACCATTTATACTTAACGGCTTGACTGGACCAAATAAGTCTAAATGTAGTAACTCTAAGATTCTGGTAGAAGACTGAACAGATTTGCTAGAAAATGATGATTTGGTTTGTTTCCCAGCTTGACATGCTTCGCAGATGTGATTCTTGTTGTATACTTGTTCTGGTAATCCTTCGACTAGTTTCTCTCGTGCAATCTTATTGATTGACTTGAAGTTGAGATGACTTAGTCGTTTATGTCATAGCCAACTAGTTTATGATACAGTCTTAGTGACCAGACATGTCTCAATCTGGTTGTTCCATTGCACAATATATAATCTATCCTGTAATTTTCCGGTAAGAAGAATCTCATCTCCTTCCTTGCTTTTCACAAAACAATTGTTAGCATAAAAAACAATTTAATTTCCATTGGCACAGAATTGGCTTACTGAGAATAAGTTATGACTAAGACTCTTGACATACGAAACATTTGTGATTGTGGTCTTGCCAATGGTTATATTACCATAGCCTCTGGTGTAGCCTTTTGAATTACATCCAAAGGTTACTTGTGGTCCTTCTCGTTCCACATAATTTGATAGAGCGTTCTTATCACATGTCATGTGTTTTGAACATCCACTATCAATTATCCAGACTGTTCCCTTTGCTATTTTGCTTCTTCTTGCAGTTCTTCGATCCTGCAATTAATAAACTTTAGCTACCCTTTCAACAAGTGGGTGCTTGGTTAGTAGCAAATATTCCCTTGGGGACCCAGCTGAATCTAGTATTAGGAACACATATATAGCACGTAATCTTTCTTCCAGTATCATCTATTCTGGTTTTGGCTTTGTAGATATATGGATGATTTCTTTCAATGTTGTCCCAATCTATCTTCTTCTTGTTGTTTGAAGGTATCTTAAGAGGTGTCTTCTGCTTCCTGTTATCTGTTTTCTTATATTGAGCAGATTGACCTTCTTTCTGATGGTATCTGTTGTTTCCTGTCTCCTTCATCATCAACTTCTGGGGTTGATCTCTCTTGTTTTTGAGATCTTTAATTTGATCTGGTATATTCTTCCTTTCAGGGATAAACTGAGTCTTGCTGGAACTTCCATTGTACCTTAGACCGGCTCTCCCTTTCTGTTGCATATCTATAATCATTTCAGCTCGTCCTTGACTCTTGTTGATTTTGCTCATGTTCTCCATGTTCTTCTTCAATTTCTCCTCCACTACATCCTTACTGTGAATTACATCTTTCACCTTGGAGTTGAGCGAATATATTTCTGCATCTTTTGTCTTGATCTGCTCTCCAAGACCATTTATTTGTGAAGATAACTTGGTGTTTGCTTCACTTAAGAATTTTACAGTGTCATTCAGCTTGTCATTTTCCTTTATGACTTCAGAGAACAGCTTCTTAATGCTGGTGTAGCTCTTGAACATTTCATTGATTTCATCCCATGTTACTTCTGGTTCATCTTCATTTTCTGAATCACAGACAGATTTATTTGAAGATAGTGAGACATGTGAGTTTACCTCATTCTGATCGAGTCCATTGTCTAGACCCATGTAACATTCGTCCCAATCTTCATCTGTTTCTCCTGCATAAAATGCTTCATCATCTTCTGATGAATTACCTGTTAGATGACTTGAGCTGCTAGAGTCTTCTTCTTCTGCTTTCATGGCTTTACGTTGAGCTCTGAGTTTTCGATCTCTCTTAGATCGTAGTTCTTCTCTTTGACTTTTAGATAAGTCTGGGCAATCTTTTTTGAAGTGACCTGTTCTCCCACAACCATAACAAGTATAGTCATTAGGATTAGTGATTTTACCGTTACCTCTACTTTCTATTTTGTTATCAGATCGCTCTGCTTCTTTGTTCTTCTGGTATCTACTTTTGTTGTCTTTGTAGAACCTTCAATATTTTCTTGATCTGATTTCCATCTTGTCCAATCTCTTGGCAATCATTGAGAATTCCTTGAGTATTTTGTCATATCCTCCTTCTTCTGGTGCAGCAGATGGTTCTGATTCATCTGTTTTGCACTTCGCTTTGAAGGCAGTCTCTTTCTCCTTCTTTGAGTTGTTCTCGTTCTTCTTACTGGAGGAATGATCTGGTCCATGAATCCTTCTGATGTCGCATTCATGGACAGCCAAATGATCAAATAGAGCTTCCACGGACAGATCGTTAAAATCAGCACGTAGTGGTTGCATTGCTGAATAAATCTCCCAGCTTGGTGGCAGTGCTCTAAGAATCTTGAGATTCTTCTCTCTCTGTGTGTATTTGTTCTTTTTGAAGGCAGAAACTTCAAGTAATACTTCAGTGAACCTGTTCTTCATCTGTTCGATGGTTTCTCCAGGTTTCATCTTGAATTCATCAAACTTGTTACATGCTAGGGACAGCTTGTTCTCAATCATTGCTTCAGAGCCTAGACTGAGATCTCTCAGGGCTTCCCACATTTCTTTGGCTGTGTCAAGATCTTGGATCTTAGCCAGATGGACTCCTTTTACAGTACTGGAGATAACTCCTTTGGCAAAATCATCAAGATTTGCTTCTCTTCTTTCTTCAGAAGTGTACTTTCTGGGATCTTTTAGTACAGCCTCTTTGACCACTCCTGTTTCAGTGATACGAGTTGTTTCTTCTGTAATGGCTAATGGCCCTTCTTCAATTACCTTCCACATCAAGCAGTGATGAGCTTTGAGACACATCTTGATTATGAAACTCCACTCTCTGTAACCTTGGATGGAGAATTCTTCGCATGCCCTGATAACAGATGACTCCATAATGACGGATAGGATGCAGATGATGAAAGAAGATTTTCTAGATCTATTCAAGTTGACCACGTAGGTATTAACCTTGTGAAACAAAAACAATGGTCTTATGAACCACTGCTCTGATACCACTTGTTGGTCCCGAAAGAGCAAGGTTTGGTGTATGGGGGGGGGGGGGGAATACACCAAATACAAACTTTTCAGTTTACTTGACTAATTTAATAAGAGAGATTTAAGCTTTCTGTATTACAGATTGCTCTAGGTGTCAGGCCAGATCGATTATCTAATCGATCTTGTTCTGTCCAAGCAGAATCTCTCAAGTGAGTAACACAAAGCAGAAAGTAAGAGTAATCTTATTCTCCAACAGTGTATTGTGTGCGGAATAATGGTGGACTTAGTCGGTGCTCTTTGTTTAGAAAACCTTTGAAAACTTTAACCGAGTATTTAGGAGATTGATTAAAAGGCAGTTTGAATGAGTATGACAGATTGTGAATAAAACAACTGGAATATAAATGCAGAAAGTAAATAACGCAGTTATTTTACGTGGTTCGGGAAATCCCCTACGTCCACGGTCTAATCCAAACTGGATTAGTTATCCACTACTAGGATACTCTTCTTATTTATACTCGCTGAGAACGAGCCACAAGTTTCAAACACAACCTGATTGAAACTTATGCACGAATAAGGTTCGTGTCCCTTTACAACTTACAGAAAAACTACTGTAAACAGGATCTCTTCACGTTATCTACTAGAAAACTACTATTTAGCAAAGATCTCCCTCTTTCTCTCTCGATAAGACAGACTTGAATCGAGATGTGATTACGATTACGAACGCTTCGCTTCGAAACACGAACTGGTTTAAATCTTCTCTCAGTAAATGCTTCAATTGGTTGAGATAATTTCTGGGCAGTGTAGCTTGAAATGATAATTAACCTTAATCGCATGTGTATACTGCCAGTCTTTGTTCCGAGCTTTTATAGGTGTAGAATTTTGAAAATTCTAACCGTTTGAGTTTGATT
>JAPKLX010001334.1:0-18139 GCA_026898415.1 Leonotis leonurus | reverse complement strand
CCCCCCCCCCATACACCAAATCTAGCTCTTTCGGGACCAACACAAATCAACTTTGTTTCTCGAGCAAGTAAAATTTCTGAAACAATACATCACTCAAGACCAGTTTGCTGTTCTTGAAACATACGGTTTTCACAAACTCGACAAGGCTTTCGCCCTTGTTAAGCAATGCAAAGTTTTCCTTTTGTTATTAATGTTTGAACGTTATATATCTCTGCCTAACTGTTTCTTGTGAACTGCTTTTATCTTATGTGAACTGCCTGTCTTGAAAAAAAAAACTAGTTTACCCATACACATGTTTTCGTGAACAAACGTTGAACCGTGAAACTTGATATTCTGTATTGCGTAAACTGCTACTGAGCACTCATACTTCATTGATGGAAGAATAGTGCTCATCTACACTGTTTTAACCTTGTTGTAGGATTTCATAATATTATCACCACACACCCTCTCCAATTTCTACCAAATGAAGTGGCAACCTTTTACCTCACATGTCAAGGTGAGAAAGGTGGAAACGAGGCCACCATCCACGTTAGCAAGGGCAATACAACCAGCAACACCACTTACAACGTGTTGAATATTATAGACGAGGTCTATCAACTGGAGGATGAAGGCATCAGTCTTGGAGATATCACAGCAGATCAACTACAAGAAGCTGTTGAAATGGTGATGGTTGTACCCATAAACTACACCAGCAGAATGTTCAACAGAGCACTACTCGCACCATAATACAAGATTATCTTTGAATTCGTGCAAAGGATATTCATGAACCACAACGGTTCATATGACCAAGTAACGCCGGAGAAATTCAAGATACTTACGGCCGTGTTGCTCAATCTGCCTGTCAACTGGAGCAGAGTGTTGTTCGATCTGTTGACTAAGGAAGTTAAAATGATCACTTTCATCAAGGGAGCGAGCCCAGGCATCGAAGTAAGGAGAAGCAGCCTGAGGCATTCCACCAAGATCAGCTTCATGCTGGAAACATTCTTCAAACAACATCAATGGGATGAAGTAGTTGAATTCAACGATAGACTGCGATTTCCCAAGGACCAACACCAGATCGAAATGTCTATGGGAATCACAGCTAACCTGATTGCCAAGGTGACTGATCCAGTACACGTTAACGCTCTGATGGAGATGGGAAGCTCCAATCCAATCTGGATTCCACCATCTGCCCCCACAGAAAAGTCAACCAAATCTCAGGTCACCAAGGATAAGCCAGTGGAAAGAACCCCTTCGAAGAGAATAACCAGAAGAGCAAGCTCAGTGGATACTGATGCTTCTATGGCTGCTCAACAACCAAAACCCAAGAGGAGAAGGTTACAAAAACTTTCTGAACCAGTGGAAGAGGTCCAAGTTCAAGAAACTGTCATTTCAGATATACCTATCCCTAAACAGGAGGTTGAGGTTGAGGATGTGGATGATCTTCTGATTGGAGGACAGCCAGAGGAAGCTGTACCACTTTCATCCTTCAATCCAAGTCAAGAAAAGGACTTCTCACCTGCTCACACAGCCAGTCCATCATCTGCTGAACAGTTAGAGCATATTGATGAGGATGAAGAAGGAGAAGATGAATCCTCCGATGAGGATGTGGAGAAGAAAACAACAGAGACTGTGGTGAAGCTGCTGGAAGCCGAAGCAGATCATGCAGTGCTTAAATCATTCCCAGGCATTCAGCTCACCCCAGAGAGCTATGACGCAGCTAAAAGAGTAAAACTGCTACTCCTTATTAAGGATAAGAAATTTTATGTTCTTGACGCTCTGCTGAAAACCAGATCAATCTCACAACTCAAGGCAGAGGAAGTTGTGTTTTTGAACATATTCGAAGTATTCTCTATTGCTGAGTTGAGAGATACTTATCTCCAGAACATTCTTTCCATCGCACAGCACGAAGCCCAGAAATTACAGATCGATCTGAGATCAATATATGAGAAAGCAGGGCTATTATACTTCTTTGAAAGTGTGGTGGATGAACAGGCAGAAACGGATATAGCTCACCAACAGGGTGTAGCAGAACAAGAACAAGAACCAGCTCAGCAACAGGCTGATGCTGCTGACCAAGTAATACCAACTGCACCATGTGCTGAAACAAATGCACAAGTTAGAACCAGCCCAGAAGAGCAAAATCCAAATTGAGGTCGATACTTACATCAGAGAAGCAGATCAACCTGCTGGACAGAGGGTGGGAGGCAAGCTGACAGATGACATATACACCCCCTCTGTCGCAGCAACTATGGAAGAATTTGTTGAGGCACCTGATCTGGAAGAGATATTGATGACTCAGCATCAATCTCTGTCCAATGAACAAGTCAAGGACCTTATCTCTCAAAAGGTAGACAAGTTTATGTATGGAACCCTCTCAACAGTCTAAGACCAGGCCACCAGAGTCCTCACTGAATTCAACAACAGCCTGAGATCATATGTAGACCAGGTGGACTCTGACCTGAGGAGAACCTGCAGACTCAAACTCGAGGAGCTCAGCAAGAAGATGGATGATGACAGGTCTGTTGCTGAACAAAGAAAAGAGCAGATAGACCAGACTCTGTCATCCATGGAGCACAAAGTCCAAGAAATGTACAAAATAATTTTTGATTTTGCAAAGAAAGAAAAAGACATGGTGCATAGAATTGTTAAGGAGCAGACCGATGGAATTACTGAGGATGTGATCAAAGCTGCCAAGATAGAAATCAGATCACAACTCAGGAAATTCGAATATGAACATCAAGGAAGATCAAGAGAACTATGATGCTGATCTGGCCAAGGCTAAATCTTCTCTAGAGAAACAGATTGATGAATCCAATATGAACATCACTTCTCTGCTCACATATAAGTTGGATTCAGAAAAGGAGATGAAGGAGATGAAAGAGGAGATCACATCCCTTAAGGCACTCATCAAACTCTATATTGATGATGTCGAAAAGGGGAAAGGATCGAGCATGAGGAAAGGGAAAGGAGCTGGAGGAAAGGGCAAAAGTCAATCTGGAGAAAGGACAGAGGCCCAGCTTGAGCACCCAGCACCAGATCAACCAAGGCACCCATCTGCTCAATCTATGAGGCCAACAAGCAGATCAAGTCAATCCCAACCACTGAAGAAGAAAAGGAAGAAGTCTGGATCCGGCTGGTCCTTCTCTGCACCTATTAAAACAAAGAAGCCGAAAGAAGGAGAAACCAGCTGGGTGCCAGATAATCTGAAGAATGGATGGGAGGGGCTGAAGTATGGCTTCATCATGTGCCGCTATTTCATCAAAGAACCGACTTACTGCGAGGGCACAGCGAATGAAGCGTTCAATCTGTATCTGGACTTAAATGATGCAAAGGATCTGGTCTAGGCCATTAGAGCAGCTGCTGCAGAGGCCCAGATCACTATTACTGCCCCAGAGAGGGAATATAGAGAATGTCCTGATATCCCTGGCACAAAAATTCCTGACAAGACCTACCTGCTCAACTTCATAAATCAGCTTGCAGAGAACAGAGGATACAAGATCGATGCAGAAGACCCAGACTACATCAGGGTCAGAGAGGGAGTCTTTGAAAGTGTACAGATGATATCTGATGAGACAAGGGCAAAGATGAAGAAGCTGCAAGAAGAGAAAAGGAAGACCAGATAGCCCATTTTAACTTCGTATCTTTCACTATCTGTATTTTGTCTTTTGATCAAATCTGTAAACTTATCTGTTCTACATGATCACATCTATAAAATGCGTTTCTGATGAAAACATCATATTGTCCAGAACATATATAACTGCTATTAATCGTTATAACCTAATAACGAAAACATAAACAATCTGGCTCTCAAACCAGATTACTCTTAAAAACTTGTAGGATGTTATTGTAAAGTGTGGTTTCGACATCATCAAAAGGGGGAAATTATTGGGGACCCCGAAGTATTTTGGTTTTGATGATGATCTCTCGAAACATACTTAGTCCTTACAGTTTTCATTAGAGTTAAACTATTCTACAAGTTAACAGATCACTACATATAAAGTAAATTCTGATAGAGAACAGATTAGGAGATGACTGGGCATATAAAGGAAATACTCCTATAGAAGTCATTTCTATTATAGTCTAGGTTGAAGACCAAGAAATTTTCAAGAAGAAGAAATCGATCTGCAATAACAGCCTTCAACCAGATCACCAACCAGATCGATGATCACAGCGAAGCACCAGATCGATTGAGTCATCAAACCACCAAATGACATCACCCTACACATCATATCCACTTGCCATGTCAATTTTGAAGTCCATCCAATAGGGTTTGGAAGAAGAATCCTTGATTGACACGAAGAAGGAAAGTAACCGTTAGCGATCTACTTTCCATACTTAGAGGATTGAGTCAATGTTTCTACAAGGCAAGAACAGATATGATGGACATCATTGATTGGAAATCTACAATCAATCACACGCCAATCAACAAACGGCTAGAATTTCAAATTCAAAGCCTATATATTTGGAGCTCAAAAGTCTGAAGAAGGTGCGCGCTATAAAGACAAAAATCACTCTCAATAATTCAATTTTAAAATCAGACTCAAGAGCTTCAAACTGCCTGTGATTCTATATCACATCAACCCAACCTCGATTCAAGTCTGTCTTATCGAGAGAAAGGAGATCACCCTGCTAGCTAGTAGTTTTCTAGTGGTAACGTAGAGGTAATCTGTTGTAAAGGGACATGACTCTTACTTCGTGCATAAGTATCCTTCTAGCTTTGATTGATACTTGTGACTTATTCCGTCTATTATTCAAATTTGAATTTGAATAATTCAAAATTAATTTGACCAAGTCAATTCTATAACTTAATTAAATTAATTTCCAAATCATTTTGACCCAATTAAATTTAATTAATTTCGGGTCAAACTTAGACTAAAATTAAATAATATATTAAGTTAATTTAACTTCAAATTAATTATTTTATGGAAATGTAATAAAGTGTAATTCCATTATAAATATTTATCGACTCCACTATAAGATAAATATCGAACTCATCTTAATCCATCCAAATTACGGATGTAACCTTTTATCATTAATTATTTCCTGCGTTTAAGATTTACTAAATCCATTAATTAATTGAATTTGTTGATAACTCATAATTAATATATTTATTCGTGAGTGACCCGGTTCAAACCTTAATTATTACATACAGAATAAATTTCAACCGGCCGGGTTTCTTATGCAATAAACTTTTCTGAATGTCTCATGCGGATTTTAATTAAATCATGTCACCAAGACGCTATTCTATGCGATTGACAATCAAACATTTCTAGCTAAACCAATCATTACTGATCAAGACATCACTATCTAGTGTTACGAAAAACCCATAAGCGAAGATAAATCAAAACAACGTCTAATCAGTCAGATATACTAATGTCATCGTCACAGATTAAGAAATAACTAATTTCCAAGACCTCATTCTAAGTATCAGCACGAAGAACTTATCTCACTATGAAACCTCGCATTATGTATATGAAAAGCATTTGTATCCGCTTATACATACCAACATCATTCTGCGGGCTAAGGTCAACTCTCGCATCAAATGATATCGTAGCCTTTATCGACTAGACTATCCTAGTCTGTCAAGACTGTGACTTTATATTACAAGGGAGCCGACTGTGTTACCTTCTGTGATCATCGATCCACCACACAGTCTATAATTATAATAAATGGACTTGTTTGCAATTCAATATATATAAATGAATAAATAACAAACCAATGATATAAACATTTATTCTCACTAAAATGAAACTGAAAACAAGTCTGATACATCGTCTAAGAATAAAGCATGCTTTGAGGTATACAAACTCTAACAATCTCCCACTTATACTCAAACATGCTTTAGAGTATACAAATCAATGTCACATTACATATAACTCTCCCACTTATACCTAAAGCAGGTCTACAACACGTCGTACTCCTAGTCCCTCTACATGCCTCTCAAACATATTCCCGTTCAGGCTTTTCATGAAGGGATCTGCTAGGTTGTCCTCCGACGCCATCTTCGTCACCACTATGTCACCACTCCTTACTATATCACGGATGATGTGATATGTTCTCTCAATGTGTTTACTCGTCTTGTGGGCCCGTGGATTTCTTGGACCAAGAACAAGCACTGTGAGAAACATGTGTTGTTCTTTCATGCACAGCCACAGAGGTAAGTTGTAAGGTGTAAGGATAACAGGCCAAGATGAGTATTGTTGTCCTGACTGACCGTAGGGTTGAAAACCATCTGTTGATAGGCCTAATCTGATATTCCTTGGCTCCGCTGCAAAACCTGGGTAAGTCACATTAAAGTGCTTTCATGCGGGTGAATCTGCAGGATGTCGCATAACACCATCATCCACTGAAGTTGAATGCCAGATCATGTCTCTAGCTGTAGCTTTAGATGCATACAACCTCTATAATCGAGGTGTTAAAGGGAAGTAATACATCTTCTTATATGCAACTAGTTTACGTCCCCGACTCCTATCTTTGTATTGATTTTCATTGCAAAACTTGCAATTCACAAGATTGGAATCCGCTTCCCAATAGATCATACAGTGATTCCTACATGAATCTATCTTCTCTATAGGCAAACTCATTGCACGTAGCAATTTCTGTGTGTTGTAGTAGTTCATAGGTACTTTGTGATGATCTGGGAATGCTTCGTTTAATAAAACACACATTTCATTAAAATATTTTTGTGGCATTCCAGAACGGGCCTTCAAAGTCATCAGGCGAGCCACAAAAGACAACTGAGTGTGGTTCTTACACCCAAGATATCTCTTTATCAGTGGCATCCAACAACTCGTACAACAATCTTGCTGTAGCATTTGGATCTTCTTCAACATCTGGGTTGTTAAAATTGGGACCCCCGAGATCATGAACCATCTCGTGGTATATCCCGTAATTTTCTTCAGGTTCTACATCTGCATCGACATGTATTTCTTGAACATCTGTAGGTATTTCAGTTTTTCCATGAAACCTCCAGATCTCGTAACCACGTGTAAAACCTTTTCTAGCAAGATGTACCTGTACAACATCTGTACTTCTAAACCATATATTCATATACTTCACACACGGACATTTAATTTTTTCTCCATTCATGTACTGGTGCTGACTACTTGCAAATCTTAAGAACTCTTCAAGCCTAGAAATAAAATGTGGATTAAATCCCCCCATTCAGAAGTAACCGCAAGTACATCCAATCTCGACTCATTTTTATAACCCTGATTATTAATAAGTAGTATTCAAATAATGAAACAAAGTTTAATTAGTTACGGAGAGGGCAAGAGAGGGCAAGACTATTAGTGATCTATTAAATTACACAGATAATATTGAAAGGAGATTTCTTTATGTGAGTTTAATAGAGAAGTTGAATATTATTTCGAGTTGAATAGAGGGCGACCCTGTATTAGTGCTTTATGTGAGTTGAATAGAGAAATTGAATATTATTTGGAGTTGAATAGAGGGCGAGACTCTATTAGTGCTTTATGTGAGTTGAATTGAGAAGTTGAATTATTTGGAGTTGAATAGAGGGCGAGACTGTATTAGTGAATTATTTGGACTTGAATAGAGAGCCAGAAAATCCTTACGATATTTAATGTTTGGTACGGAGTTGATTTGCAGTTATTAATTATACATTGATGCTTATATTGTTTGATGCTATGGATTTGAAGATCACGAGCATTTGAATCAATAGGGATTTCAGGTAGATCACGAGCATTGGTGGATTAGGGTTGCATGTACACTGAAGATTTTAATATGCGATTATTTAAACTATTTTAGCTAATTGTAACTAAGTGCATCCAATCTAACAAGTCAGCTAAAGGTTATCAAACTATCCCAACATGCATGTCATATATCATCAAAACATCGTATCACAACAACTCGTGCATCTCATCAAAACATCACAACATATATATCGAAATATAACGAGGTTCACAAAACAATAACAGTACATATAATTGGGAGAAGATCCTTAAGACGTAATCAAAATCTATCACAAAGGAAAAGATCCTTAAGAAATTAATTACGTCTATCCCAATGTCAAAATATATATGCAACAATTATTAATCTAACCAATTAAATATAATTACTAATTAACCTAAGATATTCAATCTAATTACCTAGATTACATATATATAATTAAACTAAGTAATTAAACAATAAAATTATTCTAATTAACTAAATTATTTAATTAACAAAAAAAATTAAATGAACATGATTAAATTAAACATAATGTAATTACCTTTCACGGAAGGAGGCGGAATCGGAGCGACGGAAGGCGGCTCTGTAAGGCCAAGGGAGGAGTCGGGAGGCGACAGACGTAATTGAAGAAACCCTAATTAATTCAAAATTAAACATAATTAACAAAGACCCTAGTTAAACAAATACTCTAATTAAACAAATACCCTAATAATACCCTAATTGAAAATACCATAATTAAGACAACCTAATTAGTTAATTAGGTCTAATTATCAAATTAAATATAATTAAAAATTTTAATTAACAATTTAAACTAACAATTTAAACTAACATTAATTAACAATTACAACAATTACACAATTATAAATTGTCTAATGTTACACAATTATAAATTGTCTAACACAATTAACAATTATACAATTAACAAGTACAAATTATCAAATTAACAATTACAATTACACAATTAATTATCAATTACTCATTTAACAATTTAATTACAAATTGTCTAACAAATTATCTAATTAGAAATTATCTAACACAATTAACAATTTAATTAATCATAATTAACATAAAAATTATCAATAGTTACTAAAAATGTAAAAAAAAATTGAATATCTTACCTGTAGGAGGGCGGCGGCGGCAGTGGCTGAGAGAGACTGGGGCGGGGCAGCAGCGGCTCCGGGCGGCGGCAGGCGCAGGGGAGGCGCGGGGATGCACGGAGGACGTGCGGGGGAGGCGGCGGACGGCGGAGCAGGCACGGGGAGAGGCGGCGGGTTCTTCCACAACTTTAAATGGTTGTAAAAATGAGAAATAAAGAGAGAAATAGAAAGGGAAAGGAAAATGGAGGGATTGGACTTACATGGGAGTATTAGGGCGGTGGGAACTCCAAATCTCCAGTGAAACCTTCAAATCGTCGGTGGGGAAGTTTTTAAGGTCTGTTGCTTCTGTTTTCACTAAATGGGGGAGACAAATGATTTAAAGGGCGGGACGACAGAATGGACGACGGACCAGTCCGTCGTCCGCTATAAAATTAAAAAAAAATAATTATAAAAGCTAACGACGAAATGGACGACGGAATAAGCTAACGACGGACATATCCGTCGTCCAGTTCATCGTTAGTTTTGGCGCCAACTTACGCGCCAAAAAAATAGTCGCTAGTCCGTCGTAAGCCTTATTTGTTGAAGTCCTTCGCCAGTCCGTCGCTAGTGGACGAAGGATGATCATTCAGTCGTCCATTCCATCGCCAGTTTGAGGTTTTTTTGTAGTGCGAGTTATCATAATAAATCGTGATACTCGCCGATATACTCGGAATCACATCTAGGTCCATCAAGAAGCTCCTGAGACAAACTGCTTCCTTTGTGGCCTCAGATGCGGCCACATATTCAGCTTCCATGGTAGAGTCCGCGATCCATTTCTGCTTCACACTCCTCCATGTCATGGCATCGCCTCCCAAAGTAAACACATACTCGGAGGTAGATTTCCTTGATTCATAAACTAGAATGAACTCGAATGTACAACGATGAATGGAAAAAACAACAAACTAGAATGTTGCAATTAGCTATACTTCGTAATCAAATACTAAAGCTAAAACGACTAACTAAAAATCATAAATCTCGACCCTAGAACAATGAGTCGAGAGGTACTCGGAATATAAGTGCAAAGAATCGAAGAAAAATGTCTATCGAATGAGAAACGCGTTGACTATTTATAGATGACGAGGAGGATCAGCGGTCGCTTAAAGGTCAGCAACCACTGAGTTGGTCAGTTGCGGGTTCCACGGGCACAGCCGTTGCGCCGCTGATCGAGTCAGCCGCTAGGTCAGCGGCTGCTGAGAGCCTAGCAGTCGCTGACCTAGGCTCGTGCTAGCTCGCATGCTGGCTCGGCCAGGGACACATACCGCCTAGTCAGCGGTCTCCTAGGGCTACACGACCGCTGACTTGTGCTCTTTGCTCTCATCTTCATTCACTCGTCATTTCTCGATCTTTTCTCGTCCCGTTTTCAACTTTAACACTTGTTTAAGCTCGTGATCCTGAAACAGAAAATGAAACATAAATCGAGCCCCAAACATCATGCAAAATGGGAAAACTACAAGAATAAAAACAGGAATATACGAGTTTAGACGACCAAAAAGAGGCTAAACAACCCCCCCACACACAAAACTCTATTTGACCTCAAGCATAACTTAGTCTAAAATATCCAACGGAAAAATCTAACACAACATGCATTCTTGACAAGACTTCAAATCATTCCCAAAATCAATATTTCTATCATCACGTCACGTCACATAGCGATCATAGAAGCAAGTGGTCCACTTAGACTAGATACTCATCAATTCGAACAAAACAAAATAATGATGCAAATGGTAATATCGAGATCACATAACCGGCTAGAGTTTTTATTCATCACTTTATTAATGTATCTTTCTCTTTTCTTTTCTTTTCAACATGAGGAATATTAAGGACAATGTTCACCGGGTGTGTACTCCGAATGTTTGGGTTTTCCCGGTGTGGTTTCTCATACCCATCTCTTTTATAGATTTGAGTTTTTGATTAAGAGAGTGGGGTAGAATCCTTATGTAATCCTATTTAAACGAACTCTCAAAGGCAATTAGAACAATATCAAGTTATATGGTCATTTTAATGAGGTGTGAACAATTAGGGGTCCCCTAATGTATCTTCATGCGGTTTCCCGTGTTCATGGTTCCCAGAAGAGTAGAGACCTCTTGACAAGTTCAATTTTCATTACAAAACATGGATACGCAATAAGTGGTACTAAACAACTAGTCATTCGAATCAATCAATTCATACCATCATGCATCACTATCTCGAGCATTCTATTAAGATTAAGAATCCGGTCACAATATTTCACACATTCCTACATTCATCTACATTTCACAACACGAATCAATTCAAATTAATCAGGGTTTTCAAATCATAACATATCGAAAACACATCACATGACTCGATTCAACCAAAAGATATCAAAATAAAGTAGCTTTAAAACAATCAAGATTTTGCACAAACAAGACACTAAAATAAAACAACGAATGCATACACTTAAAAGACACCCCTTGTAATACCCCACACTTTAAAAGTTATTATTAATATTATTTAGGGCAAGTTATACCAATAAAAAAAATTAGATGAATACGAATTGAATTATTTTTAGATGATTTTGAAACTAACGGATTTGATTTCAAATGTTTTCAGGTTGTCCGTATTACAGCGGGGATGTGCCCTAGCAAAAATATACATTATTTTTGTTATAAATATTAGAAGATATTTAATATAAATATCTATGATTTTTATTAACAAATATCTAAGATTTTTAGTTTGATAATGATATAATATATATATATATATATAGATATAGATATGTGTGTGGGTGTAGAAGTCTCTACAACTCATTCCTCTCCCTACATCTATCGATCTCCTCTCCCTCACTCTTTATTTCATTTTTTTCTCTTTTCAAGAACTTGGAGGTAAGCTTCTTGGATTATGTTCTTATTTGGTAATTAATGGTGTTTTAATTGTGTGTTTATATGAGTATATATGTATATGATATGGAATACATGGTTATGGTGAGTTGGGTTGTGGTTTGTGTTATGGAGGAAGGGCCGCCGGTGGAGGAGAGGCAGAGGCAGCAACGGGGCTGCTGCCATGGTTCATCGTTGATACGTCGGTGAAATCAAAAATTTGAAAGATGTGTGTTTACCCTATTTTCGGCAGAAACAGGGGAGCATATTACGAGCCGATTCTGTCCATTTTACGTATCCAAAACCCATCATATTAGATATCAATTTAAAGGTCTTTTCGTATTTTTTCCAACGAGATCTTCAGATTTTAATTCCGACATATAATGAAGGAGTCTTAAGCCTCTAAAGTTAGAGTGTCGAAGTGTGTATTCTCTATTTCTTGTGTCTGACCGAAGGTTGCGGGCTCAATTCTGTCCGTTTTAGTTATTCAAATCCCGTAAAATTCAGTACCATATTAAAGGTCTTTTCGCATTCTTTCTAACGGTACCTTCGGATTGTAAATCGGAATTCGGACGAGGGAGTTATGACCTGACGAAGTGAGGGTGTCAATTCTACGCGCTGCAGGTGCTGCGCGATTTGAGTCTGATTTTCCGGCTTCAAATCGATGCCGAATCCAAAATATTTATTTAAGAGTTTTATAGTCCAATCCTTAGAAATTATACTCGAGGTTATGTTTTTGGAAACCGATAAACCGAGTGTCCATAATTGACGTCGGAAACTTGTGGTTTAAGTTCGGAATTTATTAACTTACATTTTATGTTCTATATATTTGATTTGAGAAAATATTGCTTAACTTATTTATTAATATTCCCTAAACTTGTTTATCTTGTTATATTAATTTCATAATATTCAATTAGATTGGGTTGTAGTCTCAAGAACTACATATATGTATAAATCGAGTTTTGTATAATTTCAAATGATATGAGTTTTAAGCTATAATAAGTTTATACTTTCAAGGTGTAATAAATTAAAGTTATTTAAAGTGCTAGGTGGCACCGTATCCAGAGCTCAAGCCGGACAACCAAACAAGTGAGAAGTCTTTGTGAAACATCGTCACGAGGTGGGGTTTACGCTATCTGTAAGTTGATGGTTATAATCATTGTTGTGTCTATTGCATTCATTTGAACTTGCTTGTGTGGCGTGGCCTCTGTGGCGTATTCTTGCCTGTGTGGTGTGGCCTGTGCGGCGTATTATGGCCTGTGTGGCGAATCATTGTCTGTGTGGTGTATAAAGCACCCTCGAGGAGAGAGACTAGTCTCGCCGACAAGATAATTAAAGTTGTTTATTATGCTATGTGACTTGCACAATTGGTTATAACTGCTTGCTGTGTATGCTCCAATGAGTGTGCTTGCATACTCACGTACCCCACATGCTGTCATATTTTGTAGGCTGAGAGGCTCGACGGCTGGAGCAGATGGAAGTAGACCCCTATGAACATTCTCTCAGCTTTTATGTATATGTGAATGTTTGGTTGAAAACAAACTTAATTAGTTTTGATTAACTAAACAAAGTTGTCCTTGTAATGACATTTTGATATGTGTATATTTTGATGAGGGTTGTGTCCCTATTTGGTATTGTTATTTGCTGCTATTGGTCATTATTTCAAGGTGACATATACATAATTATAGGGGATATGCCATCCGTTTGTAAAAATTTTATTATACTCTCCGCTGCTTATCTTAAAACATAATTCATAATATCATTTATAATATTAAATGATTAAAGAAAAGTAAAGTTTTTTTTTGTAATGTCCTTATTTAAAGAATGGGGGCGTTACATAGTGGTATCAGAGCACAAGACTCAGATGCAAATAATAATGGCGTAGATTTTGGCCAGTTCCTACAGACGCTGCAAGAATTTATGCAGCAACAAACAGTTCGAGGTGTGGGTGTGAATACCCAACCAAGAACATATGAAATCATTGACCAATTTAGAAGGATGGATCCACCAAAATTTAAGGGATACGAAAGACCAGAGAATATTGAAGAATGGATCTGAGTTCTTGAGAGGATTTTTTACTTGATGGGTTGTTCTGATGAACAGAAAGTATCTTGTGCCATATATCAGTTGGTTGAAGAAGCAAGCTACTGGTGGGAATCACATGCCCGAACGATGACTGCTGACCAACGTCAAGCTCTGACATGGAATAATTTCAAAGAGATGATTAGAGACCGTTATTTTCCTCAATCTTATTGGCTGTAGAAAGAAACCGAATTTCTAAATCTAAAGCAGGGAAACATGACGGTAGTGGAGTATGAAAGGAATTTCAACAAGTTGTCTCGATATGCACCGTATCTAGTAGATACGGATGAGAAGAAAGCTCGTCGTTTTGAGCAAGGACTGCGACCTGAAATCCGAGGAATTTTAGCTGGGCTAAAATTGATAACTTATAGAGAGGTGATTGAACGAGCCGAAGCAATTTCCAGTGGGTTACAACTAGAAAGCACTGAACAGAGACATGATGTGCCCAGGAAAAGAAAATGGGAAAAACTGGGAAAGAGCGGAAGTGAACGGCTAAGCAGAAAATGGGAGCAAACTTCACGAACTTCTGTAGGTTCTGCAACTTCTGGTTCGAGTTCTGAAAAGCCTCAATGTCCAACTTGCAAGAAATATCATAGGGGTGAGTGTTGGCTAGGAAAGAAAATATGTTATTCCTGCGGGAAACCAGGGCATATGGCGAATAATTGTCCAGATAAAACGAAGGAGCCTGAAAGGAAGACGCATGAATCTGAGAAGAAGGTAAAGCCCCGAGTTTTTGCTATGATGCAAGAAGAGGAATGTAACTCTAAAGATGAAGCGGACACGATGTCAGGTATTCTTCAAGTGTCCAATACTCCAACTTTGGTTTTATTTGATTCTGGAGCTACGCATTCTTTTATCTCTGCAAAATTTTGTTCCAATCTTGAAATGCCTTGTTATGCTGATTGTGATGCACTAGAAGTTAGTATTCCTTCAAGAAGAACTATTATAACTTCTAGAATTATAAAAAGTGTAGTAATAGACATAGAGGGAAAAAATTTAGAAGCTGATCTTCATGTTATAGAAATGTGGGATTTTGATATAATCTTAGGAATGGACTGGATGAATAAGAATCATGTAACACTCAGATGTCGTGAACGAGAAGTGGAGATTCAACGTTCGGGAGAACCAAAAATTTTCTTTTATGGTGCAAGAACAAAAGCTCCACCAAAGATTATAAGTGCGATAAAGGCAGGGAGGATACTAAGGAAAAGGGATCACCAAGGGTACTTAGTTACTATAACTGAAAAATAATCTAGTGGGAGCAAGGTGTCTGAAGTGCCGGTGGTAAGAGAATATGAAGATGTGTTTCATAAGGAGTTACCTGGAATTCCACCACACCGTCAAGTTGAATTTGCAATAGACTTGATACCAGGATCTACACCAGTTTCAAAAGCACCATATCGAATGGCACCGAGAGAATTGCAAGAACTTAAGGTTCAGTTGCAAGAATTGCTCGATAAGGGATTTATTCGACCCAGTGTTTCTCCTTGGGGTGTTCCGGTATTATTCGTGAAGAAGAAGGATGGGACGTTGAGAATGTGCGTTGACTATCGAGAACTGAATAAATTGACGTTTAAGAATAAGTATCCACTGCCTAGAATTGAAGACTTATTCGACCAGTTGAAAGGTGCGAGCATGTTCTCGAAAATTGACTTGAGATCGGGCTATCATCAGGTTAAAATTAAAGAGAGTGATATTCTTAAGATAGTTTTTCGAACGAGATATGGTCATTTTGAGTTCACTGTCGTACCTTTTGGATTTTCGAATGCACCAGGAGTCTTCATGGATCTAATGAACCATGTTTTCTATTCTTACCTTGATCGGTTTGTTATCGTATTTATTGATGATATTCTAGTGTATTCGAGGGATAAAGAGCAACATGCTGAATATCTCAGAACCGTTTTGGAAACGTTAAGAAAAGAAAAGCTATATGCAAAATACCAAAAGTGTGAATTTTGGCTGGAACAAGTGGCTTTTCTGGGACATGTGATTACGTCAAGAGGAATAGAAGTAGATCCATCAAAAGTTGAAGCAATTAGTAATTGGAAAACACCGACGAATGTAAATGAGGTCAGAAGTTTTCTGGGAATGGCAGGATATTATTGAAGATTTATTGAAGGGTTTTCAAAAATTGCAGGTCCTTTAACGAAGTTGACACGCAAGAATGAAAAGTTTCAGCGGAGTGAGCAGTGTGAGAATAGTTTCCAGGAATTAAAGCAACGTCTTGTATCAGCCCCTATTTTAACTATACCAGATGGCAATGATGGATTAGTTATCTACAGTGATGCTTCAAAGAAAGGGCTCGGATGCGTGCTGATGCAACATGGGAAGGTAATAGCATACGCTTCAAGACAATTGAAACCACATGAACAGAATTATCCGACACATGATTTTGAGCTTGCAGCTGTGGTACATGCATTGAAGATATGGCGACACTATCTTTATGGGAGCAAGTGTGATATCTACACTAACCATAAAAGTTTGAAGTATTTCTTTACGCAAAAAGAGTTAAACCTTCGTCAAAGAAGATGGTTGGAATTGGTTAAAGACTATGACTGTACAATCCACTATCATCCTGGAAAGGCGAATGTTGTTGTAGATGCATTGAGCAGAAAAGATTACATAACAGCGTTACCCACCAATCAAGAAGAACTAATTAGAGAATTTCAGAAGTTGAATTTGGAAGTGGTGACTCCACCTAATACCACAACAGGAATCATTTCAGCACTGGTGGTTCGTCCGATGATCCGAGATCGAATTAAAGAGGCACAGAAGGATGATCCATTCTTATGTAAGATGAAGAAACAAGCAGAAGAGGGTACAATTCAGGGATTTGCTATCACAGCTGACGGTACTCTTGTTTTCAATGGAAGGTTATGTGTCCCGAATAATGCGGATTCGAAACAAGAGATACTTGAGGAAGCACATAATACTCCATATTCTGTGCATCCCGGAGGAACCAAAATGTATAGAGATTTGAAGTCAGTCTATTGGTGGCAGAATATGAAAAGATCTATTGGGGAATTTGTGGAGAAATGTATCATATGTCAACAGGTGAATTTTGAACATCAGCGACCATCTGGACTGCTAAACCCACTTGAAATTCCTGAGTGGAAATGAGAACATATTTCTATGGATTTTGTGATTGGACTACCCCGTACAGTTAGAGGTAACCATGCTATCTAGGTTATTATTGACAGATTAACAAAATCTGCTCATTTTCTTCCTATGAAAATGACTTTTAGCATGGATCAGTTAGCTCAGCTTTATATTAATGAGATTGTGAGACTACATGGGGTGCCAGTGTCAATTTTTTCTGACCGAGATACAAGATTTACTTCCAATTTTTGGAAAAGCCTCCAATCAACTATAGGCACCAAGTTAAATTTTAGCACAGCTTATCATCCTCAATCAGAAAGACAGTCAGAGAGAATTATACAGATTTTAGAGGATATGCTTCGTGCTTGTGTGTTAGACATGGGAGGAAGTTGGGAAAAGTATCTACCATTGGTTGAGTTCGCTTACAATAACAGCTATCAAGCTACTATTGGAATGGCTCCATTTGAGGCACTATACAAGAGAAAATGTAGATCACCAGTTCATTGGGATGAAGTTGGAGAGAAACGGATTTTAGGGCCTGAATTAATTGAAGAAACAATTGGAATTATAACGAAGATCAAAAAGAGAATCAAGGTGGCCCAAGACTGTCAAAAATCATATGTTGATCAGAGGTGAAAAGACATACACTTTGAGGTGGGTGATGAAGTGTTTCTGAAGATAGCACCTATAAAAGGGGTAATCAGATTCGGTAAGAAAGGAAAGTTACAGCCTCGTTATGTAGGACCTTTTGAAATACTCGAAAGAATAGGGAATGTGGCTTACCGCTTGGCATTACCTCTAGATTTAGCGGGCATCCATGATGTGTTTCATGTGTCAATGCTCAGAAAATATGTTACAGATCCAAGACATGTCATATCTCATGTGGATCTACAAGTTTCACCGAATTTAACTTATGAAGAGGTACCAATTGTTGCTCTGGACAGAAAAGTTCATAAGTTAAGAAATTGAGAGGTACCTTTGATAAAAGTTCAGTGGAGTAGGCATGAACCAAAGGAAGCCACATGGGAAAAAGAAGACGAACTCTTGGTTCGCTATCTCAACCTTAGAGACTTACCAGGTTAATTTCGAGGACGAAATTATTTTAAGGGTGGTAGATTGTAATACCCCACACTTTTAAAGTTATTATAAATATTATTTTGGGCAAGTTATACAATAAAAAACAAAAAACTAGATGAATACGAATTGAATTATTTTTAGATGATTTTGAAACTAACGGATTTGATTTCAAATGGCCAGGTAATCTCATTGAATGCATCATTAACGCAATTTATCCATCATATGGTACTGCAG
>JAPKLX010001950.1:1149-16465 GCA_026898415.1 Leonotis leonurus | reverse complement strand
AGTTTAAATCTGTATTTATTATTCTTGATTATTGTTTCTCACACATATGGTCTTATTTGAGTAAGATTAAATCTTTCTAATTAGAAGATTTGTTTTACTACCCTAAGCTATCTTAGTTATTAAGTGTGTTTAAACCTTATACCTAAGTTTAAAACAACAAAACTGAAAAGGTTGAATTGGTGTATTCCCCCCCCCCCCCCCATACACCAATCTAGCTCTTTCGGGACCAACAATCCATGCTTGCACAGTATCACATAGAATGTTTTAAAACAAAAAGTCATTCTATGCATACCAAAACCATTGAGATCTCATTTTCCTTGGCTCAATATTGGCATTAGATACCCTTCTATGAACATATGGGGACAGCCCATAGAGGTCCATCATTTATGTCCTTCATCAGTAAGGAACTTATACCCAAACTGATTTCACTCGAGAATATATGGGGACAACCCACATAAACCCACATGTACACTAACCATGTGCAAATGCGCTAACATAGCACATGATCCAATCGTCATGCTTGAGGGATCACTTATCCAATAAGGAGCAAAACATTTTAACATGGACATCCATTTTGATTTTCATAAATATTAGAGCTTAATAACTCAAAAATACATTTTGAAAATATAACACCAACCTATCAGTATACCAATACCGTGTGATAACCGTAAATCAGTCAAACGTTTCGTTCGCAATCGTAAGCACCTGACAATTATACGGAACAACTTTTGGCCTCAAATCCCAAAACGTAACGCGAATAAAGTGAAAACGAGGAACCGATGGTTTTCTAAGTCTTCTAAGGTCATTTTGGCAATACCCGGGTTTTCAAATCAACTTTACCTCAAAGCTTACTCGAGAAGATTCGTAGTCTTTTTCAGATCTATGAAAATTGGACCGATGAAAATTAATGAAATCACTTTCAGAAAATCCTCTAGTTTTTTACTCTACATGCACTATAAATTTTATTGAAAAATGATAGACCGTGAATATTTTTCCTTTATAAAAACATCAAATAATGCAATAAATCATGACATGCCGATTCTAACCGGAATCCAAATCTAAAATTCAATCCGGCAAAATAACGGATCTTATGGTCAGAAACTCAAAACCTTAATGGACCTTAGTTGTTTGATAGACCGATTGTCATGAACAAGAAAATAAATGAAGAAGAGAACATAGGAGAAAGAATGAAGATAACGGTATCGGAACAATGGCGGCGGAGACTCGACGGCGGCTGAGCCACCTTTATCTAGCCTCATGCCTACCTTCGACCTTACCCTGACGTACCTTGACTAGAATCGATCCTCGATTCTCAAACTTACAGAACCTCGATACTTAAAAATAACATAAAGAAGAAGAAAAGAAAATCAGAAGAAGAAGCAGCAGGAGGAGGAATGCTTCTTTGAAAATGAGCAATTGCTCTCGTTGACCACCCCTTATTTATAGGTAAAGATTTGATTTTTTTTTTATTATATTATATTATTATTAATGCTTAAACCTTAAAACGTCGTAACTTCTACACACGATCTCCTTTTCGAGCATACTCAATGTCAACATCTCCCTTTCTTAATACTCTATACAATGACCATAATATTGATATACTTTCGGTAATGCATGGAAAAACTAATTTTTATACGACGTGCTTAAACTTTAAAAATTCGTAGCGGTTACGTACGAACTCATTTTTTAGAAAACTTAGTGCCAATATTTTTCTTTTGAAAAATCCTATAAAATGAGTATAATATTGACATGCTTTTGACTTATGCATGAAAAGTTCAATTTTTAAAGAAATGTTAAAACAAGTTTTATAGTGAATTATGAGAAAAAGAGCATTAAATATTAGGGTCTAGTCTCTTCCTAAAATCCTTAATTAGTCATAGTAAGATATCTAAATCGTATTAGGAAAATTTGGGGTATTACAAAATCAAATATTAAGAATAGTGAATACTATCTAATAGTAAGAATTTATAGTGAATTATGAGAAAAAGGGATCAATGATGGTAATTATTGATTTTAACGTGATGAATGCTATTTAGTAAGAAACATTAATAGTGACTATGTGTTGAATACAAGTGTGAGTGTTTAAATAAGTACCAATCTCACTTAAGTTGCAGCTTGTTACATAGCATTAAAGTAAGTCTATGTGTTGGACATGTGGGTCCTAGCAATCAACAATAGAAAAGAAATCACAGAATTTACAAATTTATTTTGCTTATACAAAAAGACAAGAAGAAAACTAGGAAAGGAGATGCTAGGAGTACAGAGATGAGATATGGCCAGCCAGTGTTGCTGCGTTTGAAAATCAAGAATAGGAAACCTTAACTACAGCTGTAGAGAAAGGAAAAATGACTTCCCAAAATACACACTATCGAAGAATTTACTAACTATGTAATGGAACAATATTAGAACCTCAAAAAGTACACTACAAATTTATATAAGGGAAAGGGGAATAGAGCTGCTGTCTCTGCAGCACCTCCTCAGCTGAAGCACTCAGAGGTGAAGGAGCTACCCTGCCCCATTACCTGCAACATAGAAACAACCAATGGTGTTAGAAATAGGGGGAGAGGCTATAGAAGGTATGCATAGGCCTAAAGTGAGGGCTGCAAGAAATAAAAAGGGAGAGAATGAGATCTTCCTAAAGTAGAATAGAACAAAGTGGAAGATGTTGTGCAAGAAAATGGAAATTTCACAGCTAAAGTAAGTAAAGAAAAGAAAAGGGAGGGAAGGGGTTGACCTGCTCGATGCAGTCTCTTATCCCTCCTGTTTGATATACAGTTACCACTATAGCATCCTCTTTCCCTCTCCTCAGTCTGCACAAGTAAAATCAGAACTTAAGCAATAGGAAGTCAACCAATATCTAAAGTTTCCAGAGCAATCAGATTCATCCCCTTATAAATACCTACCTCACCAGCTTTAGGTGGAGTTTTACACGCCACAAGGAACCACACAAAACAACAAACACTTAGAGCTTTAGAGAGAAGGTCTAGAGAAAACCATAAGAGAAGTTCCTGCAAAGTTCAAGCAAAGTTAACACTGACACATTCAAGTATTTAGAGGAGGAAACCCCAACAAGATTTAGACAACTCTCTAAGTCACCCTCCAGGTAAACAAGTAACTGAAAATACTAAGCTTTAGAAGTAAATATGCACAACTGTTAGAACTCATTTACATGTAGAGATTTATGCTTCTCTCTAAACTAAAACTCAACTTTCAAGATTAGACACTCATTGCTTAAACTCAACTAAGGACATAGCATGCAAAATACTTTCTAGCTGACTTAGAAGACTTCAGAACTTCAGACCTCTCTTCGTTTCAGATTCCAGAACATAGATCTATAGTCATATACTCAATTTCAGAACGTGAACTTATAACTGAATATACAGATTTGGAAATGACATGACTTTAAGATAATAAGATGCCGAATTTAGAACCTGAAAGTGTATCAACCACTCTAAATGAAAAGTTGTGGAAGCTAAAGTAGAAGACACGAGATATTTTTGCGTAGGTTATATAAATCAATAACCTACACGGAAGCCTTACGGCCAAAAAGAATAATTAAAATAAGTGTTGAGCTATTACAATGTTGAGCAACACAATAACATCAACACTATTACTAAAACACTAAATGTATGTTCTTAAGATCTAAGAAACATACAGAATGAAAACTACGAAATTAATCTGCAAAAAAATGTCTATCTACTGAAAGAATGAATCTTGTATTTATAGATAGACTACATGGGCTTGGATCCACGAATATAGCAACTGTCAGCCCATGTCTTCCACAATTCTCGCAGTTCAGTTGTTATCTCTGCATATCTGCCTGGAATTGTGGATGAACTTCAGTTGGTTGTTGACTCCTGGATTTGTGGAACAGAATTCCACTAGCATGAATATCTCAACTGCATGGCTCAAGACTTGGTCTCTACTCCAGCCTACGTGTGCTGTTTCAACACAGCCGAGTTAGCACTCCACGTGGCTGCTAAGCTGGATGTTGTTTCAACACTACCGAGTTAGCACTTCATGTGAAAAACAAAAAAATAGAAATGTTAGGTCAACATTCCAAATAACATTAAGACTTAAAAACACCTAACAAACTCCCCCTGTTTTTGTGCCTTCTTCACAAAACCTTTCTTATAACTTCACGAGAGTGCTCTCCCTATGTTCATGCATGCAAAAACAACTTCAAAAGCAGCAACAACATAGATAAAGACAGCAATTTAACATTTATACGAGCAAAGTAATAAGCAATATCACACATCATAAGCAACAATATCCATGTCATTTCAGCAACAACGAGTCAGAGCTGCAAACAATATCCATCAAAAAAAAATTCATCCAAATATAAAATGTAAAAGAACATAAATTTAAATTGTTTTTGGTACCCACCACAATAGAAATTTAAATTGTTTTTGTTCATGACCACATGCGGCCAACATCACCATCACTACACACTCACACCTCCTCCTCTGCATCCGCAGCCTCAGCCTCTTCGTCCTCCTCCTCTGCCTGGTCCTCCTATGTCGGATCCTCTGCTGCTGCTTGTGCGGCTGGTGCTGATTCTCCCCCTTTTTGGGAAGATAGGCACGCCTGAAGAATTGTTGTGAGAGCAGCAAGAGCTTGCAATGCAGAGATCATCTGTTGCACTGCCTCTGGAGGAAATAGTATACCAGGAGCGGCAGGAGAAAGTTGAGCAGGATTTCACCAGGGCAAATCAACAACTTTTCCTTTGTTGAACAGGGAGTTGTGGATAACATACTCTGCAATTGGCAAGGCCTCCGGGCACTTGGAGATTTCTGTGAAGCCTTACGGCCAAAAATAGTGTTGTAGAAACACAGTATTGTACTCATTGCTAGAAGAAGAATTAGAATGACCATGAATACGATTGATTTTGTACTCATTGCCTGTTAGTAAATCAAACAAATCATCGATAGTAAGAGAATTGAACTCTAGCATCATGGGATGCATTGCAGAATATATCTCCCAACTGGCAGGTAAGGCGCGAATGATTTTGAGGTTCTTTTCGCGTTGGGTATATTTGTCTTTGTCAATGGCGTCTATCTCGATCAAGATTTCGGTGAATCTGTTCTTCATTTGTGCTATAGTTTCACCAGGTTTCATTTTGAATTCTTCATATTTGTTGCAAGCTATGGACAGCTTATTTTCTTGAATCACGTCGGATCCCATGCTTATCTCTCGCAGCACATACCACATCTCTTTAGTTGTTTTGAGACGTCGGATTTTGGCCAAGTAGATTCCTTTAACTGTGCTGGAACTCAACCCTTTTGCATAGTCGTCTAAACTTGCTTCTTTCTTCTCCTCCGTTGTATAGTCATCCATATCTTTCTCCTTTTCGACTATTTCAACAGTGGGAGTGGGTAATGTTCCATCATTTATCTCAGTTGAATGTTTGTGCATGATTTTGATTGGTCCATTTGTGATGACGGACCACATCTTGATGTGATGAGCTCTGAGACACATTTCTAGTCTGAAGCTCCAGTCCTCATATCCAGCAATAGAGAAATCCTCACAAGCTCTAGCCATTTCACCTTCCATGACTTAGAGTAAATGTTAGAAGAATGCAAGTGAGTTATGCAGTGAAAACGTTTTCAAGATCTATCCAAGATGACCACACAGAGATAATCTCCCGTGAAATAGAAACAATGGTCAATGTGGACCGCTGCTCTGATACCACTTTTTGGTCCAGAAAGAGCTAGATTGGTGTATGGGGGGGGGGGGGAATACACCAATTCAACCTTTTCAGTTTTCTTGTTTTAAACTTAGGTATAAGGTTTAAGCACACTTAATAAATAAGATAGCTTAGGGTAGTAAAACAAATCTTCTTGTCAGAAAGATTTAATCTTACTCAAATAAGACCTTATGTGTGAGAAACAATAATCAAGAATAATAAATACAGATTTAAACTTGATTAAAATTGTGTGCGGAATATGGTGGTTAATGCTCTTTTTAATGTGAAAAATGTTTTCTTTCTTGAAGTGATTATCAACCCAGATTTGAATGCAAGAGTATGAAGAAGATGATAATGAAGTAAATAGAAATAAAGAACATAAGCAATTAACGTGGTTCGGGATAAACTGTCCCTACGTCCACGGCTCGATCAAATCTAGATCAAAAATTTACTAGCTTTCTCTTTTCTTTTTACTCGTTGAGTACGAGCCACACGAATTATCAAATCTAGATAACTTCTTGTGATTACAAATCTTCTTCCTAAGATTGAACACTACAACCTTAGATTACAACTGGATCAAATCTAGATCCTAACTTGGGGTTTTGTAGAAAATTTTTTTCCAGAAAGTAAACCTTCAACAACTGTAAACACTACTGAGAATTCTTGATGGTTGGAAGTGTTTTGAACAATGAGAGCTTGAAGATTTTAGCAGAGTAATAGCAGGATAATGGCTTGAATTCACGTACTTCTTTCTGGAGGTGAAGGTGGTATTTATAGCCCCTTTGAAGGAATTATCCGTTGGAGACGAAGACGTCCTTCTTCTTTGCACAATGTTTGGAACGAGCTGCTCATCCTCGAGTAATGAGTTGAAACAATCTGTTGGTAGTATCGAGTAGCGGGCTGGTCTTTAGAACGATCAGTCCGCCTTACGGCCAAACTTATCATCCAGAAAAGAGACAATGTCGCCCTCAACATTTTGCAGACCGAGGGCATCGTTGATTGCTTCAGCAGAGAAATAAAAAATAGTGTTGTAGAAACACACTTTGGGGTACATTAGTACTCAGCCCATGGGGTACATTAGTACTCAGCCCTGCAAAATGTTTTCTAATTGTTTTGCAGATTGAGCGGTTGGTGGTGTCATGCGAGGCTAAGGCAAGTGTTGTTGCAAACTGTCATATTATGGTATTCCGCTGCCAAGCTCATGTTCTTTTTCAGTCTCTGATTCTTCATGTTATTGGCTTTATGAAAATAAAATGATTCATTGTTCTTTCACGAAAATTACTATTGTCTATTACATGCATTCATGTACATAGGAGAGCTTAGAAGTAGTCGGCCCCTCTTGGACGCTCAACTCCTCGACCCCTTGTGATGTTGTCGTGTAGCATCGACCACACTTTGCGAGTCGGGTGAGTGACTCCTTTTGGCGAGCTAGGCTCACTAACCACCGCCCTTTTGGCGATCCCGAGGGACGGCTCCTATTGGAATGATTTGGCCGCTTGGGATTCTAGATTACCGCTCCCATGTAATGAGCTATAATCTCCAACCCCGTCTTGCATTGCATCTCTTTGCATCCAATTGTTCATTGATCATAACATCATTGTTGACTATATCTACTAGTGGATTTATTTGTCTCTTCCCCCATTCAAATTAGTCCTAATTATAAACGAGTTACTGTCCATTTTTCAAGGACAATTCTTCCACCATTATTATGTTCCATGTCCCCCTTTCTTCCCCGCTTCTTTTTTTCCCCCCAATCACGCTCTAGCGCGTGCGCCGTCCCTCGGGATCGGGGCGTGATAGATTTCTATATACTATGAATTTGATTAACGTCTTGCTAAAGATTAATTCTATCATGACCCTATATCTATATAAGGTCATTAGTCCTCATACATAAAGAGTCGCTATTAATTTAAATTAGCGACTGTTTAGTGTATTCTTGTTACTTTTTTAGCTCGTTGTGTATTGTCTATGTCTTTATTTTTTATGTTTTTCGTATTGTTTTAGTTCGTCTTTACGTCGTTTCTTGTTTTGTCGTGTATTACGCAGGATGGAGTGGAAGATGATCATCTGAGCTAGGATTAGTGCTGAAAAGACCGTTAATGCAAAACCTAGCGAAGAAGAGGCGTACGAGCATGGAACGGGAAGAAGAAGAACCCAAGGATGCTGGCTGTGCAGCCAAGGATCGCTGGGATACCCAGCGATCACTGGGCTGCAGATGCAGACAAGGACAGAACGCGCAGCCAGCGATCGCTGGGTATTCCAGCGATCGCTGTGCAGCTTCACGTTGTGGGTCAGAAGGCTATAGCCGGCGACCGCTGGCTAGCAGTTATGTGCGCGTTTTAATTGTTCTTGGGCGTATTTTCAGAGGGACTCTCTCATCACCAACCATTGTAACTTGTAGAAACTCTCTAAACACTTGTTTTTACTATTTTCTTAGTTTAGTGTCTTGGGGTATCCAAGGATTGAAGGAATTTGACAACCGAACGGTGAATTCTTAGTAAGTTTATGATGATGAACCTTTCTATGGATTTGCTTTTCAATATGGTTGGCTAAATTCTTATCTAGGGTTTGATTATTTCTTATCTATGGGTTAATGCTTTAATTTGATCTTCTTTCTGGTTGTTTGATCCGTGCTTAAGAGTTTTTCATGCTTGATCACCATGTGCAACTCTAAGATATGGAATGGATTGAAATGAATTATTCTATGTCTCATTTATAATCAAACAACCTAACCTATTAATCGGAAACGTAAAATAGGTAATCATATCTTGATTAGTGTTAGTCAAAGTGTGATCTATACATGAAAGTGCTAGACACGGATTAGTTTCAAGAATACGAAAGTTATTGGCTAATCAACTTAGGGAAAACCTATTAAAGATTTGGTTTGATTGAATAAGCATTGACCTAGATTAGAGATGATCTTTACCCTAGACTTCAATCACTTGTGGACCCCCCGTTTATTGCTTTTCATCTTAGTTTAGAGTTCTTCTATCTCAAGTTGATTTAGAGTGTTTAGGATTTTATTCTTTGCATTTTAGTACTAATGATAGATAGCCCTGCATAGCCTTCCTTTGAGATACGACATTCGGGTCGACTTTAATATAATAACTGGAAGTATATTGGCTGGAAACATTCCTCGTGCCCGATACTGATTCCCTTTATCGGACAGTGGGTCTGGTCTTAACAACGCCACGTACTACAGTTTAAAATAAGGTCGAACAGCGACCTGAATGTGTCTAATTCGCACGAGTTGCTATTACAATATGCTATTCTCATTAATCATTGAAACCTTGGTCTCGAAAATCGAATACAAATTCATAAATTTTGAGAGATTTGCTAATTTATTCGGGAGTAAAAAGTCGGGGCATTACATAGTTTTCCCTCCAAAACTTCTATGAGAGAGAAGATTTGACATCTCTATGTAAACATTTTAAATTTCAACAAATATATATATTCATCATACAAAAATGTCAATATATTATAATATATTATGTATCTCTCTTTTTTTCACTATGACATCTATAGAATTAACAATTTTGATTTTTTTTTAATATATTTTAATCTATATTTATCGCTTTTGATGCTTTATAAGTTCAATAAACTATTATTATATGAGTGTAAACCCTTCAATTTTTAAAAACTATTCAACAAACAATAATAAAATATTTCAAAACAATAATATATATAGATTTGCAATTTGAGGAATGAGAATGGTAAGTGTATGCAATCAAAAGAGAATTAATTTTTGTGAGTAGGAGTGTTAATTTGTTTGGTATTGATTAATCAGTTATTTGAAACCAAAAATTTGTTTTTTAGGTATCGGTACCACGAATAATAAAGAGAAGACTCCAGGGATAATGTATCGAGACTAAATCAATTAACGGATTAAACAATTTAATCTAATTACCATATTTTAATTCTAATGCATGTGAAGGTTCGCATAAATAACCACATACTCCCGGATACAGCAGTCTATGATAGTGGGCTAATTTAATCTCTATCTCCATTAGGTCTTAAGAGAATTAAATCAGTTACAAAACGCGCTCAAAGAATATCCTCCTACAGTTCTCCTATCTCGGCTAGGTCTCAAGGGGAAACATGTATTGTGATCTATGAGATCAGCTATGAATTCAATTACAGATAAGACATCAAAATCATAATTTGCATGCAATAATAGTGGCCAACTATCAAACCATGAGAATTAAAATCATAAATCACAAACAAGCATATGAAGGAAAATTAGGAATTAAAACGAATCCATTAATCAAAATAGGTCTTACAAAATCCCTAAAATCTCAAGGCGATTAGCCACACATAATGAAACTAGAAACTAAAGATAAACAAAATAGCATGAAAAACCCCTTTGTAGAACTCTTGATCTTCGGGTTGTCAATTCTTGATCGCGATCTCTCCTCCGGGATGTAGAAAACTAATCTAGAATTTAAATCTAAGTGAAAACAATTGTATGGAATGGAAAAGAAGAAGTCTAGGGCTCTAGAATGAAGCTCTTATATAGTGTTTTGGGCGTGAAGGAGAGATAAGTTTGAAATCTCGTGGAAATAACCGAAAAACGAGAAAAGTGGGTGACTTCGGCGATCGTCGGCTGGGATCGCCGAAGTCACGCTTGAAAATCTCCAAGAACGGTGATTGTTGCCCGGGTCTTCGTTTGTTGGTCCCGAAAGAGCAAGGTTTGGTGTATGGGAGGGGGAATACACCAATTACAAACTTTTCAGTTTACTTGTTTATTTAATAGAGAGTTTAAGCTATTCTTAAGTAAGAAATTGCTCGGCAAATGACTAACCAGATTGATTAGCAGATCGATAGCAGATTAGTCCAAACAGATGGCTCTCTAGTGTAGATTTAGTTAATACTCTTGTTTAAAAAACCTTAAGGATTAATCAGATAGATAACCAGATTGATTGAGATACAGATTATATGATAGTGCAGATGGTTAGACTAATAAACAAATAAAAGTAAATATGCAGAAATGAAAAGAACACAGTTGTTTAACGTTGTTCGGGAAAATCCCTACGTCCATGATCTGGTCAAAACTAGACCAGATGTAATGCCCCGCTATTCTTAACCCTGATTTAATTCAAGGTTCTCGGATTAGACGTTCTCGTATTCAATTAGTAAACCGAGATTCTAAGGAATAATTCATAAGTAACCGAGTGTGATACAAAAACTTGCACGGGTTAGAATTAATTGAAGCAAACTCAAATTGATATTACCTTAAGTATTAAGATACTATGAAGAATTTTTAATGATCTTGTATTAAACAAGATATATAGTAAAGTATTAGTCATGTACATAAGTAAATAAATATATGTATATATATATAGTATAAGTCATGTAGACTCTATAGAATACATTGTTGTATAAAGTGATAACCATATGTATTGCAAGTGCTATAATAAAGAGTAGCAATAATAAAGCCTACACAATATAATAGGCATGCAGGCTTATAAAGATACATTAAAAGGTTTAGCAAAAGAGAAGGAGAACAAATCTGCCAAAAGGACTTTTGTAAGATTTTCAAATCTGAAAACAAAAGTGACAACATCTCTATACAACATTGTTGGGAACCCTAAATAACTTAGTTTTGATGATGGTCTTTCGAAACACACTTAGTTATCTTAGAGTTTAAACTGTTCTACGTGTTAAACAGATCACTAGAGATAAAGTGAATCCTGTTATGGAACAGATTAGGAGATGACTTGAAATGTAAAGGAAATATTCCTATAGAAGTCAATCTCAACTTAGTATAGGATGAAGGTCAAGATTTCACGCCAAAAGGAATCGATCTGCTGTAACAGACAGCGATCAGATCGATGACCAGATAGATGCATACAGCGAGAAACCAAAAGGATTGAGTCATCAATCCACCAGCTGACATCATCCTACACATCATATGCTCTTGCCACATCAAGATTAAAAGTCCATCCAACTGGGATTGGAAAGAAGATCTTCGGTTAACACAAAGAAGGAAAGAGACCGTTAGCAATCTGCTTTCCATAACTCAAAGATTGAGTCAAACTTTCCTATATGGCAAGAACAGTTATGATGGAAATCATTGATTGACAATATACCATCTATCTCATGCCAATCAACAACGGCTAGAATTTAAAATTCAATGCCTATATAGTTGAAGTTAGAGATCTGGAGAAAGAAAGAGAAAACACGCGAGCTATACAACTGTCGTACCTTCAAGCAATCAATCTGCTATCTAGACTAAGAGCTTCAACACTCTATGATATTACATCACACCAACCACCTCGATTCAAGTCTGTCTTATCGAGAGAAAGGAGATCACCCTGCTAGCTAGTAGTTTTCTAGTGGTAACGTAGAGGTAATCTGTTGTAAAGGGACACGACCCTTATTTCGTGCATAAGTATCTCTCTAGTTGTGATTGATACTTGTGACTCGTTCTCCACGAGTATAAAGAAGCAGAGTATCCTAGTAGTGGATAATCTGGTCTAGTTTTGACCAGATCGTGGACGTAGGGTTTTCCCGAACCACGTTAAACAACTATGTGCTTTACATTCCTGCATTTTTAATTTCTGTTGTTTATTATTCTAACCTTCCACACTATCATTCGATCTGCATCTCTATCAATCTCCTTAACAATCTGGATAATTCCTAAGGTTTTCTAAATAAGAGCAATCACTAATCCACCATTATTCCGCACTCACTCAACACTCAGAAAGTAATAAGATCACTCTTATTATTAGCTAAGTGTTTTCACTAAGAGAGTAATCTGTTTGGACTAAAACTGCTATCGATCTGCTCATCGATCTGTCTAGTCATCTATCGAGCAATTTGTTATACAGAATAGCTTGAACTCTCGCACAACTTGTCAAGTAAACTGAAAAGTTTGTATTTGGTGTATTCCCCCCCCCCCCATACACCAAACCTTATTCTTTCGGGACCAACAAGTGGTATCAGAGCAGTGGTTCAAACTGACCATTGTTTTGTTTCACAAGGTTAAAACCTGCGTGGTCAAACTAGCATATTATCTGCTATGGAGTCATCTGTTGTCAGGGCCTGCGAAGAATTCTCTATCCAAGGATATAGAGAATGGAGCTTCAGAATCAAGATGTGCCTTAAAGCCCATCACTGCTTGATGTGGAAAGTAATCAAAGAAGGGCCATTGGCAATTACAGAAGAAACTACTCGTATCACTGATACAGGAGTGGTCAAAGAATCTGTGCTAAAAGATCCCAGAAAATACACTTCTGAAGAAAGGAGAGAAGCAAATCTTGATAATTTTGCCAAAGGGATCATCTCCAGCACGGTCAAAGGCATACATCTGGCTAAAATCGAAGATCTGGATACTGCCAAAGAGATGTGGGAAGCCTTAAGAGACCTAGCCCTAGGATCTGAAGTAATGATTGAGAACAAGCTGTCTCTTGCCTGCAACAAATATGATGAATTCAAAATGAAACCAGGCGAGACAATAGAGCAGATGAAGATGAGATTCACTGGAATTCTCCTTGAGATATCTGCATTCCAAAAGAACAAATATACTCAAAGGGAGAAGAACATGAAAGTACTTAGAGCTCTTCCACCAAGCTGGGAGATCTATGCTGCAATGCAACCTCTACGGGCAGATTTCAATGAACTGTCCACTGAAGCATTATTTGATCACCTTGAAGGACATGAATGTGACATTCAAAGAATTCGAGGACCAGATCATCTGTCCAAAAAGGCAAAAGCAGTTCGAAGAAAGATAAAGAGGTAGCCTTCAAAGCGAAGAGCAAACCAGATGATCTTTCTGAGCCTGCTACTCCAGATGAAGAGAAAAGCTATGACAAACTCTTAAAAGAGTTCGCAATGATCGCCAAACGAATGGACAAAATGGAGACCAGATCGAAGAAATACAGACGATTCTACAAGGATAACAAGAAAAACTTCTATAAGAAGCATGACAATGATCGATCTGATGACAAGAATGAATCCAAGAAGCAGACTGCTAAAACAACAAAGACCTCTAGCTCTACAGATTACACTTGCTTTGAATGTGGCAGAACAGGTCACTTCAAAACAGATTGTCCTGATCTGTCCAGAAGCCAAAGAAAAGAACTAAGAGCTAAAAGAGACCGAAAGCTTAAATATGAACGCAAAGCCATGATAGCTGAACAGAACTCAAGCAGCTCGAGTCATTTCTCAGATAGCTCATCAGAAAATGATGAAGCTTTCATTGCTGATGACGAAGAAAGCTGGAATGAATGCTATGTGGGACTGGACAACGGCCTAGATGAAGTTGAGGTAAATTCTTGCAATTCAACTTCCTCAAATAATAACGATCTGGAACAGGAAAGTGAAGATCAAGCAGAATACTCATGGGATTGAAGTCAATGAGATGTTCAAAAGCTACTCAAGCATCAAAAGGCTGTTTAGAGAAGTTGTTGAAGAGAATGAAAGATTAAAGAAATCAGAAGAAATTTTGAGCACTGCAAATACACAATTTGTTGCTAAAATCAACGATCTGGAGGAACAGATCAAGAGCAAAGACTGTGAAATCCACTCACTTAACTCAAAATTGAAGGATCTGGTTACCAGAAACAATGTTGCTGAGGAGAAGATCAAGAAAGGCAAGGAAATGATTTACAAAAGTGATGAACGTGCCAAACTGCTAATCAATATGCAGCAAAAAGGCACATCTGGATTAGGATATCCAAGTCACTCAGAAAAATCTTCGGCAACCATAAGCTTTGTACCAGAAAGGAAGAAAATGTCAGATCAAGTGAAGGACTTGAAAAACAAGAAAGGCTATCCTCAAAAGATGATAATAAAAGATGCGAAGAACAGGCAGTATCATCAAACAAAGGGACAACCAGCTCACTACACAGAAGTAGATCACCTTCAAAAAGCAAATGTCAACAGGACAAAAATTGTCAACAGGACAGCTCATAATAAAAAGAACTTGAAGAATGGTGAAACAGAACGATTTCATCCATCTAAAATTCACTCTCTATCTAAAGTTGACAATGAGGGGAACATCATTACCTGCTATATTTCTGTTCCTAACCCTAAAATGTTCTGGATTCAAAAAGGAATATTTACTAATAATCAAGCACCCAAACGTTGAAAGGGTAGCTAAGTTTGATTAATTGCAGGATCAAAGAACTGCAAGAAGGAGTAAGGTAGCAAGAGGAACCATCTGGATAATAGATAGTGGTTGTTCAAAACACATGACATGTGATAAGAACTTACTATCAGATTACATAGAGAAACCAGGACCACAGGTTACTTTTGGATGTAATTCAAATGGGTATACCAGAGGGTATGGAAACATCGAAGTTGGCAAGACCACTATCACAAATGTATCATATGTTGATGGTCTTAGTCACAATCTGTTTTCTGTAAGTCAGTTCTGTGCTAACGGTAATCAGATTGTTTTTGATACTAACAACTGTCTGGTGAAGAATAAGGAAGGAGATGAAATACTCCTTACCGGTAAACTGCAGGATGGATTATACATTGTCCAGTGGACAAATCAGATCGAGACCTGCTTAGTCACTAAGACTGTATCAGAAACCAGCTGGTTATGGCATAGGAGATTAAGTCATCTAAACTTCAAGTGTTGGTCCCGAAAGAGCAAGGTTTGGTGTATGGGGGGGGGGGGGG